>WNWK01000482.1:302500-317500 GCA_009830355.1 Cherax destructor
ACACACACACACTCAGACACAGTGGAACCTTTGTTGATATGTAAGGAAATACGACTGGTCATCAAGAAAGCCAGATATAGAGAGATGCCTGTATATAGAAGCAGTCTGAGAGCAGTAACAAATACGTTAGTGCAGATAGTTCAATCATAGCTGCCTCGTTGGCACCGGCGTCTCTCCCTCCAGCATCCCTCTCTGATCATCTCGAGACACACCTATCATGGAATGATACATGGGTACAACGGTTGGCTATATTGTCTAGACGTTCCAAAATACTTAAGTATCTCTCCAAAATTTGAGTTGTAAATTGTTCCGACATATACCAATTTTGGACCTGTTATCAATAATAATAATTTCATTATATTATTATGTTAATAATAATTTCATTATTATTATTGTTATTATTATTAACAGCAGAAGAGACATCGTGTATAGTATTCTTGATTGGTTGTGTCCAGACTGGTTCATGGGGTTTAAAGGCTGTTTCACGAGCGTCATATAAGTTATATGTCACCTATACACCATCAGTCAGATATACCTTAATTCCTATTTTAAGGATGAAAGAAAATTGTCAGTGTTTATACTCTCGAGGAATATACCCATTTAAAGGTATATATCCCGTGGTGAACAGATGAAACCCAGGTTTAATGACTCGGGCGCAGTTCAAAGGTTTTAAACCGAACAAACCACTCAGAGCATCTGAACACGGCTTGTTTAGTTTGTCTATCGGCTAAAGAATACTTTAATCCTTAAAACACCGGATAAAGCAAACTCTCAGCGTATATACACTAAGAAATACACACCCATGGAATGTATATACATTGTGGAATACACAAGGCTGTGGATGGTTCCACCTCTCTGGCGTCCACAGCAATGTCAGGTTGTAAACACTTAAGTTACTCCCAATACTGTAAAGAAAATGCTACAAATATCTAGTAATGTGATATTTAACTTCGAGAATAATATAGATATTTCGTGTGGCATTTAAGTATAAGAATGATGGATATTTAATGTGATTAGTCACTTTAAAACACATGAGTGGTCTCGTGTTCTCCCGGACACATTCGTCAGAGACACATATATATGCAATGCGCCTTCACTTCAATAGAATAGAAGGTGAGTCGTGTATGTTAGCGTATCTCAGTTCTTCATCCAAGGTAAGTGATGGGGAATGCGCTTCGTTCTTCGAGAATTGTGGGGAACTACAACTAACCTGTCACATCTCGAAGAATGGGTCACTTGTTCAACATTTCGGAATCTTCATTACGCGAAACGTTGCCACTTAACATAAACATTTACATCATAAGACATCTGGTTACTGTGACATCATGCGTCTCTCGTCAGCTCCATTATAGAGCATCATTATGTGATGAACCTATTCGCTGGGGATCAAGTGGGATCAAAGTGAACCCCGTCGAGTTTATTCAATCGACGCCGTAACATCAACAAAGCAAAAATATATGTGAAATGACACACAGACCTATAGGATTGAGGTTACTCTTCAATCCTATAAAATAGGATTCAATCCTATATAATACGATTCAATCCCATACGATAGGATTGTATAAGATTGAATCATGTACAATAGCATTGTATAAGATTGAATCCTGTACAATAGCATTGAATCTTATGCAATAGAATGAAATCCTATACAATAGGAATCAATCCCAAACAATAGGATTCAATCCCATATAATAGGATTCAATCTTATAAAATAGGATTCAATCCTATACAATAAGATTCAATTCCATACAGTAGGATCCAATCCTATAAATTAGGACTGATTGCGTGTGTGAGAGTGCATTGCGTGAGACAGACTTAAAATACTCTCGTGATTCCTCTAAACACTCACGCACTGTGTCCATTATAAATAATATTCTCTGTTGACTGACTCCCCACATCAATATTCAATTAACTGCAAGCTTGTTTTTATTTCAGCTGTTCTCTGTTGAATAACACCTGAAAAACACCAGCTGTTTGTTTTTGTGTTGTGATAGTGGTAGTAATGGTAGTAGTAGTGGGGTAACTACTCTCTAATTATCGGTACCGGGCTGTGGGGGCGTTGACCCCCGAAACCCTCTCCAGGTATACCCTCTCAACTGTAAACAATGTGAGAGAAACTACCCATTACCCTCTCAAGTGTGTACAGTGTAAGAGGGGACCACGCTATCTCTACCCTTTCAACTTTCCCTTCAATTTAAGATAATTAGCTAGCATGGTTGAATAACAATCGTCTCTATCAGGCTTGCTACACAACCCGCTTAACGCTCTTAGCTTCTACTGTACGCCCAACTCTCTCTAACACAGTTACGCCGAATATTGCGTAATCTGCCATCATGCGTGTGTACACATGGGTCTACCATAGCAGGTACCACTGTACCTGCTTCTGGGATCTATACAATGAATTGCAGGTACATTGTTCAGTGTATAACTAGAGTGGGTTAGATAATGGGTAAATCAGTACCACAATAAGTACCACAACACCACCAGTACCACAACACCAGTACCACATCACCAGTACCACAGCAACACCGGTACCATACCACCAGCAGCAGTCCCAGCAGTCTCCACTAGTTGGTAGACTGTGATCCTTATTGGTCATAGCAAAGTTTGTGGTGGTGTCAAGGGTGCCTTCCCTGGTGAGTGTCAAGGGTGCCTTCCCTGGTGAGTGTCAAGGGTGCCTTCCCTGGTGAGTTTCAAGGGTGCCTTGCCTGATGAGTGTCAAGGGTGCCTTGCCTGATGAGTGTCAAGAAGGCCTTTCCTGATGAGTGTCAAGGGTGCCTTGCCTGGTGAGTGTCAAGGGTGCCTTCCCTGGTGAGTGTCAAGGGTGCCTTCCTGGTGAGTGTCAAGGGTGCCTTCCTGGTGAGTTTCAAGGGTGCCTTGCCTGATGAGTGTCAAGGGTGCCTTGCCTGGTGAGTGTCAAGAGGCCTTTCCTGATGAGTGTCAAGGGTGCCTTGCCTGGTGAGTGTCAAGGGTGCCTTGCCTGGTGAGTGTCAAGGGTGCCTTGCCTGGTGAGTGTCAAGGTGCCTTGCCTGGTGAGTGTCAAGGGTGCCTTGCCTGGTGAGTGTCAAGCAAGCCTTGCCTGGTGAGTGTCAAGGGTGCCTCTCCTGGCATCTAATTGGGTAATCTCACGACACAAGTTTGTACCAAATGCTTAGGCCAAGTTGAGGCAGATGGCCCCGGGACTTGCAAGGAAAGTACTCGCTTGATCTTGCAGAGTCTTGGTGGCTGGTGGTGGTTGGTGGTGGTGGTGGTAGTTGGTGGTTGGTGGCGGTGGTTGGTGG
The DNA here is from genome assembly GCA_009830355.1 of Cherax destructor. Classification (NCBI taxonomy): domain Eukaryota; kingdom Metazoa; phylum Arthropoda; class Malacostraca; order Decapoda; family Parastacidae; genus Cherax; species Cherax destructor. The sequence continues at coordinate 305,782 of WNWK01000482.1, forward strand.
CGGTGGCGTTGCTGCTGCTACTGCTCTTGCTACTGTTGCTGCTCCTGTTGTTGTTGTTACTGTTGCTATTGTTTACGCTAGAGATAATGGAATTCCTTTATATTTTGTAATGAATACGAGTAATACACGCTCCTTCTTTATTCTTTCCTTCTTTCTCTTTCCTTCTTTCTCTTTCTTTCTCCTTTCTCTTCCTTGCTCTTATTTTTTCTTGCTTTCTATTTTTTTTTTACACAGGGTATTAGAAGGTTAGGTTAAAGTTCCTAACTTTAATGTTACCTACATCAGCTTATTTAAAAGCCTTGTTATTATGAGACATACAAGTATAGAACAGGATGAAGTTGGAGCCATCTGTGGGCCAGCAATTTCATTTGATCAGCTGACTTTATTTCTTTGATATTATGCTGTACGAACATGTTCCAGACTCGAGTCATCCTGGGAATAAATGGTCTCAGTTGTAGCGATGTTCTGGAGGTTACAGAGTGAAGTTGCTGCTTGCTGCCCGTCTTGTGGTGTAGTAGCTCACTTCTCACTGTCCTCGGAGTGGAGCCAAGTGTGGTACTGTGACAGTATTGGCCTTGTACAGAACGGTGAGGCTGTCCACATCCCTCTAGCATTGAAGGCTCTACTGAAATAATAGAGCTATCCAGGTTGAGTCCAGACGAGAGGTGAGTCGTCTTGCTCTATTATATTAGGTAGTCGCAAATGACATGGGGGGCAGGCAATCCAAGAAAGTGGAGCATACTCAAGGTGTGAGCGTAATGTGCCTCGTACAGAGTCTTGCAATCTTTACTGTCAAGCAAATGCGATACACTTAGGTGCTGTAAGCTTCCTGGCTGCCTTGTTTGCAAGATTTACAACGTGGTTCTTCATGGTCAGTTTGGAGTCAAATTTCACTCCAAGGATATGAACTTCGTCCCCGGGTACCAACACTCATTCATACTTATTACTGCTCCGACATTACCATCATAGTGCCTAAAGACCATCATCATTTGTATTTTCTCAGGAGAAAATGTTACCTGCCATCAGTTTTCCCAGGCTGATATAGCTGTAAGCTAGTGATTGATGTAGCTTAGAGCAGCTGGCATTTCCTCTCTTAGATAAGTAAATGTCAGAGTTCAGTTATCTGCATATGCATGGGATTCTGGGATGAGATGAAGGTCATTGAAGTAGACATTCCATAACAATGGCCCAAGCACACTTCCCTGTGGAACACTACCACTAATAGGATGTCTTGTTGACTCTCATTGAGAACTACACTTAGAGATCTACCATGAAGGTAATCACTGAGGAGACATAGTGTAGAACCTGCAATTCCCAGGGCCCACAGTTTTGCCAAGAGGCCCTGGTGTCATACTCGGTTGAAAGCACCAGCAATGTCCAGTGCTACCACACAGCTGACTTTGGATTCTTCCAGTGATTGGTGCCACTTAGTGGAGAAGTTTAACAACAGATCAGCAGCAGAGTGACCTTTTCTGAAGCTAAATTGACGAAGAAGTGAGTGGTAGTCGAAAAACTCTGTCATCCGTCGTGAGATTATTGTCTCAAGGATCCTGCCAGTGATTGACAGGAGTGACACTCGTCTGTCATTGCTGATTTCTGCTCTGCTCTTGTTTTTGTGAACAGGGACTATATTTGCCTTTACACTGTACTAGGCAGTGCTGATAGATGCGAGTTGGGGTGCTGCTAGCTGGTCTGCACATCTTGGGCTCAACTTGTCTGGGCCCACAGCCTTTTATTGATCCAGTGATTTAAGAAGATGCATCTCCTCCTGCCTTATTGTCACCACTGACAGTTTTGACACAGTTCTTGCAGCTAGCCGAGGGGGGTCCCTCGCTGGATCAGGAACTTACATCTTGGCAGCAAAGTGTTCGGCAAAGAGGTCAGCTTTCTCCTGTCTACTAGTACAGGTAGTCCCATCCTGTCAATTAAGAGGTGGAATAAGTTCATCAGGTAGATAACCTTGTCTGTCCTTGACCAGGGGCCACCAGGTTCTGGAGCTCACTCTACCTGATGCCAGCTTTCTTTTTGTGTCAGCCTCCCATTTAGATATGACCCACTTTTGAACTTCACCCATATGCCTACAAGCTTGCCTGTGCAAGTTCCTGTTATAGGTGGTATGATGTCTCTTATACCTTCTAAATGCCTTGTACTTAGCAGTAGCAGCCTCTCTCTCTCTCTCTCTCTCTCTCTCTCTCTCTCTCTCTCTCTCTCTCTCTCTCTCCTCGACGACGCTTGATCACTGAAAATTTACAGCCCAAGTTTCGGGTGATAAATCTTGTTGTTAAATTCTGACAGCCACCAGAGAGCCTATCACAGGCCTACTGTGGATCATTTACTCCCGCGGCATCCTAAGCTTACTCTCCTACTTTTTCCCCTCCCACTCACAGATTTATAGGCCTACTCATCCCAACGAGCCTAGGGTAACAGTTGGGCCTCCCATGGGCTTACCCTATACTGAGACCAGCATAGGTCTACTGACGTCCTCATGGAGTCTCCTATAGGCCTAGCCTTCATTTTTTTTAGTACAATACAGACACGTAGATAAGCTTTTGTTTCTAAATTTATATATATATATATATATATATATATATATATATATATATATATATATATATATATTTATATTTATTTTTTTTTTATTAACACATCAGCCGATTCCCACCAAGGCAGGGGTGGCCCGAAAAGAAAAACTTTCATCATCATTCACTCCATCACTGTCTTGCCAGAAGGGTGCTTTACACTACAGTTATAAAACTGCAACATTAACACCCTCCTTCAGAGTGCCGGCACTGTACTTCCCATCTCCAGAACTCAAGTCCGGCCTGCCGGTTTCCTGAATCCCTTCATAAATGTTACTTTGCTCACACTCCAACAGCACGTCAAGTATTAAAACCATATGCCTCCATTCACTCCTATCAAATACGCTCACACATGCTTGCTGGAAGTCCAAGCCCTCGCACACAAAACTTCCTTTACCCCCTCCCTCCAACCTTTCCTAGGCCGACCCCTACCCCTCCTTCCTCCACTACAGATTTATACACTCGAAGTCACTCTGTCTCGTTCCATTCTCTCTACATGTCCAAACCACCTTAACAACCCTCCTCAGCTCTCTGGACAATCGTTTTGGTAATCCCGCACCTCCTCCTAATTTCCAAACTCCGAATTCTCTGCATTATATTCACACCACACATTGACCTCAGACATGACATCTCCACTGCCTCCAGCCTTCTCCTCGTTGCAACATTCATCACCCATGCTTCAAACCCATATAAGAGCGTTGGTATAACTATACTCTCATACATTCCCTCTTTACTTCCATGGACAAGGTTCTTTGTCTCCACAGACTCCGAAGTGCTCCACTCACCCTTTTCCCTTCATCAATTCTATGATTCACCTCATCCTTCATAGACCCATCCGCCGACATGTCCACTCCCAAATATCTGAATACATTCACCTCCTCCATACTCTCTCCCTCCAATCTGATATCCAATCTTTCGTCACCTATTCTTTTTGTTATCCTCATCACCTTACTCTTTCCTATATTCACTTTCAATTTTCTTCTTTTACACACCCTACCAAATTCATCCACCAACCTCTGCAACTTCTCTTCAGAATCTCCCAAAGCACAGTGTCATCAGCAAAAGCAACTGTGACAACTCCCACTTTGTATTTGCTTCTTTATCTTTTAGCCCAACACCTCTTGCCAAGACCCTCGCATTCACTTCTCTTACAACCCCATCTATAAATATATTGAACAACCACGGTGACATCACACATCCTTGTCTAAGGCCCACTTTTACTGGGAAATAGTCCCTTCCCTCCTACACACTCTAACTTGAGCCTCACTATCCTCATAAAAACTCTTCACTGCTTTCAGTAACCTTCCTCCTATTCCATACACCTGCAACATCTGCCACATTGCCCCCTATCTACCCTATCATACGCCTTTTCCAAATCCATAAATGCCACAAAAACATCTTTACCCTTATCCAAATACTGTTCACCTATATGTTTCACTGTAAACACTTGGTCTACACACCCCCTACCTTTCCTAAAGCCCCCTTGTTCATCTGCTATCCTGCTTTCTGTTTTACTCTTAATTCTTTCAATAATAACTCTACCATACACTTTACCAGGTACACTCAACAGACTTATTCCCCTATAATTTTTGCACTCTCTTTTGTCCCCTTTGCCTTTATACAAAGGAACAATACACGCTCTCTGCCAATCCCTAGGTACCTTACCCTCTTCCATACATTTATTAAATAATAGCAATAACCACTCCAAAATTATATCCCCACCTGCTTTTAACATTTCTTTCTTTATCCCATCAATCCCAGCTGCCTTACCCCCTTTCATTCTACCCACTGCCTCACGAACTTCCCTACACCCACAACTGGCTCTTCCACACTCCTAAAAGATGTTATTCCTCCTTGCCCTACACACGAAATCACAGCTTCCCCGTCTTCATCAACATTTAACAAATCCTCAAAATATTCTCTCCATCTTCCGATACCTCTAACTCTCCATTTAATAACTCTCCTCTCCTATTTTTAACTGTCAAATCCATTTGTTCTCTAGGCTTCTCAACTTATTAATCTCATTCCAAAACTTTTTCTTATTTTCAACAAAATTTGCTGATAACATCTCACCCACTCTCTCATCTGCTCTCTTTTTACATTGCTTCACCACTCTTTAACCTCTTTTTCTCTCCATATACTCTTCCCTCCTTGCATCACTTCTACTTTGTAAAAACCTCTCATATGCTAACTTTTTCTCCTTACTACTCTCTTTACATCGTCATTCCACCAATCGCTCCTCTTCCCTCCCGCACCCACTCGCCTGTAACCACAAACTTCTGCTGAACACTCTAACACTACATTTTTAAATCTACCCCATACATTTTCGACCCCATTGCCTACACTCTCACTAGCCCATCTATCCTCCAATGGTTGTTTATATCTTACCCTAACTGCCTCCTCTTTTAGTTTATAAACCTTCACCTCTCTTTACTTACTGATTCTATTTTCCTTGTATCCCATCTACCTTTTACTCCCACTGTAGCTATAACTAAAAAGTGATCTGATATATCTGTGGCCCCTATAAACATGTACATCCTGAAGTCTACTCAACAGTCTTTTATCTACCAATACATAGTCCAACAAACTACTGTCATTACGCCCTACATCATATCTTGTATACTTATTTATCCTCTTTTTCTTAAAATATGTATTACCTATAACTAAACCCTTTTCTATACAAAGTTCAATCAAAGGGCTCCCATTATCATTTACACCTGGCACCCCAAACTTACCTACTACACCCTCTCTGCATGTTTCTCCCACTTTAGCATTTAGGTCCCCTACCACAATTACTCTCTCATTTGGTTCAAAAGTTCCTATACATTCGCTTAACATCTCCCAAAATCTCTCTCTCTCCTCTACACTCCTCTCTTCTCCAGGTGCATACACGCTTATTATGACCCACTTTTCGCATCCGACCCTTATTTTAATCCACATTATCCTTGAATTTACACATTTATATTCCCTCTTTTCCTTCCATAACTGATCCTTCAACATTATTGCTACCTTCCTTAGCTCTAACTCTCTCAGATACTCCTGACTTAATCCCATTTATTTCTCCCCACTGAAACTCGCCTACCCCCTTCAGGTTTGTTTCGCTTAGGGCCAGGACATCCAACTTCTTTTCATTCATAACATCGGCAATCATCTCTTTCTTATCATCCGCACTACATCCACGCACATTCAGACAACCCAGTTTTATAAAGTTTTTCTTCTTCTCGTTTTTAGTAGATTTGTACAGGAGAAGGGGTTACTAGCCCATTGCTCCCGGCATCTTAGTCGCCTCATACGACACGCATGGCTTACGGAGGAAAGATTCTTTTCCACTTCCCCATGGACAATAGAGAAAATAAAAAGAACAAGAGCTATTAAGAAAAAGAAGAAAAACCTAGATGTGTGTATGTATATATATGCATGTGTATGCCAGTGTAGTGTGACCTAAAGTGTAAGTAGAAGTAGCTAGATATACCTGTTATCCAGCGTGTTTATGAGACAGAAAAAAGACACCAGCAATCCTACCATCATGTAAAACAGTTTCAGGTTTCTGTTTCACAGTCACCTGGCAGGACGGTAGTACCTCCCTGGGTGGTTGCTGTCTACCAACCTATATATATATATATATATGTGATGATGGTGACAGTTTCACTATCACTACCATACGGGGGTCCTGGTCCATACGGGGGTTCTGGTCCATACGGGGGTCCTGGTCCATACGGGGGGTTCTAATCCTCCATACGAGGGTCTTGGTTCAGGAAGAGATACGATATGGGACACCTTGGACCGTCTCCTGGTACATTATATATGCCAATGGTGGACCAGGACCCCCGTATGGTGGACCAGAACTCGCCAATGGTGGTCCAGAACCCCCGGTACGGTGGACCAGGAACCCCTGTATGGACAAGGAACCCCATATGGACCGGGAACTCCTGTATGGTGATCCAGAACCCCCCGTATCCTGTACAGGGCATGTACTCTCATTTACAGGGTATGTACTCTCATTTACATGGTATGTACTCTCATTTATATGGTATGTACTCTCATTTACAGGTTATGTACTCTCATTTGCAGGGTATGTACTCTCATTTACAGGGTATGTACTCTCATTTACAGGGTATGTACTCTCATTTACAGGGTATGTACTCTCATTTACAGGGTATGTACTCTCATTTACATGGTATGTACTCTCATTTACAAGGTATGTACTCTCACAGGGAGACTTGTGAATGTATTTACAAGCAGGATAGAAACATTGCTGTCAGTGTGTAAATCATTTACAAGGTGGATGCGAATAGTGTAAAAGAAATATGGATGGGTAAATAAATAACGTTTGCAAGCAGTTGGACAGATTTATAACATCAGAGTTACAAGCCCAGACCTGTTCTAGCTAGTTCAGACAATTTCAATTCAACTTAGACCAGTTCAGTGTAATCTAGATTAGTTCAGTGTAATCTAGATCAGTTCAGTGTAATCTAGATCAGTTCAGTGTAATATAGTTCAGTGTAATCTAGATCGGTTCAGTGTAATCTACATAAGTTCAGTGTAATATAGATCAGTCCAGTGTAATATAGATCAGTTCAGTGTAATATAGATCAGTTCAGTGTAATATAGATCAGATCAGTGTAATATACATCAGTTCAGTGTAATATGGATCAGTTCAGTGTATTCTAGACCAGTTCAGTGTAATCTAGATCAATTCAATTGAATCCTGACCAGTTCAGCTTAATCTAGACCAGTTTAGCTTAATCTAGACCAGTTTAGCTTAATCTAGACTAGTTCGTTGTTATCTGGTCCTGACCAGACTAGCTCCATATAAGCTAGACCAGTTCTTTAGATAAATCTTGGTAAGTCAGGTTCGATCCCAGTTCATTCCAGTCCAAACCAAGTTATACCCAGGCCAATCCAGTCCATTGTTAGTTAGTGAAGTGGACAGCAAGGAGCAGACTGGCGAATCAACCAGTTTGAGAAAGTTAGTAGGGTTCCTGAGGCCAAGACGAGGAGGCTGTGGTGGTCAGATAACGTGATCAGAATCATCTCCCAGAGCCAGCATCACCCACTCCAGAGCCAGCATCACCCACTCCAGAGCCAGCATCACCCACTCCAGAGCCAGCATCACCCACTCCAGAGCCAGCATCACCCACTCCAGAGCCAGCATCACCCACTCCAGAGCCAGCATCACCCACTCCAGAGCCAGCATCACCCACTCCAGAGCCAGCATCACCCACTCCAGAGCCAGCATCACCCACTCCAGAGCCAGCATCAACCACTCATTCTCACTCGCTTATTCTCGCTCATTTACTCAACAGTGAGAACCCTTTCCCTGGCAACTAGAACTAGTATTGATAGATATCCCGCACGACGTTTCGGTTCGGCTTGAATCAGTGAGACTTTGTAAATTGTCCAGGTCGGACCGAAACGTCGTCGTAAGTTTCTCTCCCATATGCTCTGGTTATTTGTGTATTGTTCCAGTCACAGTACTGTGACTTTTCGTTCTTTACTGTTGATAGAATTAACCTCCCCTTAAACCCTTACATTTAAGGGGCTTTCCTCTTTCACCCTCCACTTCAAAACGTCACTTCTTAAGAATGATGACATATCCACCATTTCCTGTTGATAGTAGACCCAGAGATGGTACGATAGAGCTAAAGAAACAGTGGCTGACAGCTGCTCAAATGTCTCTCATTGCTCTCTATATAGCAAGCTCCTGACGGTGGTGTAGTGTGAAAGGCCTCGAGTCTCGTATGACTCTCCATACATGATGATCTTTTGCTTATTTTATCGTTTTTTTGCGATATTTTCAACACACAGTAGCGTCTATATAAGATGCGGGGCCAGGAGCTATGACTTGACCCCTGCAACCACAATTAGGTGAGCACACATACAATGTATATTCAGATGTTCAAATACATGAGTATGTATATTAGGGAACATCAAACACCTCCATCATTTTTTTAATTTTTTTGCGGACTCTCCCCTATGGTATTGTCAAAAAATTTCCTGCAGTGTTTACAAAAATATCCAGATTATCTAAGTGGTTCAACATGGAGTCATTTTTTAGTTAACCCCGAAAGAGAAGAGAAATATGAAAAGGATGAAATTAAAATATATTTCGACTATGTCTTGAGCAAAAAAAAATACGTAGCATTTGTTTAAGGATGTGTATCAGTAGGAAAATGGACGACAGTTCTTGTTTACAATTAGACTGAAAAAGCAGACTTAGGAATCACCTTCTTGGCCAGGCAGTCTTGTAGGAAGTCTTGCAAAAGCTGTAAGAAGAAGAATGGTGTCCAAATAACGTCTGTATGAAATGTCCATTATGTTGCGGTGTCCCACAGATTGTATTAATATTGGTAGAATTATCAACATTAATACATTTCATGCAGATGTTGCTTGGACGCCCTTCTTCCTGCACACAGTTTTCGCAAGACACAAGTTCCTACAAGACTGCCTGGCTGAGAGGGATCCCTAAGTCTACTCCTACACAATCTCCAGCTCTAGACTGAAGAAGCCTGCTGGACAGGCGAAACGTTTCTGCAATATGGATACCCAAGTGTTGCATATGTGTCTTCGTCAAGCATTGGCTTTCCTGCCAGTCACTTCTCTCTAAAATTATGAAAAAAAGTGATTCGATTTGACACACTTTTTAAAAGTATCAGACTTTAGCCTTTTAGCTTTGCTTGTTTTAGCGCTTGTTTTTATTATAATAATAATAGCCTTACTTGTGAAATCTTGGCAGTTGCTTGCAATATTCAATGACTTTGAGAACGTTCTGAAAAGGTATTTCACCTCCAGCTGCTAGACGTCATCAGAACCAGTCCTGATCCAGGGTTCTGACGATGTTCAGAGCCTTCACGTTCACTTCTAAACGTCTGATAGGGTTCTGACTTCCGCCTTTCTTAAAAACATAAGAATAGAGGGGCACTGCAGAAGGCCTACTGGTCCATACAAGGAAGGTCCTTCATATTCTTAAAGGAAACACCGAATGTGTTCCAGGATTCTGGTCCCACCAAATCACACCATTGATTTGTATATGTATCCTTTTAAGTTCTGTGAACCATATAATGTAATTAAATATACCTATTGGTAAAAAAAAATATTAAACGGTGGGGTGGTAGGCGAAGTGGAATATTCAAATGGCTTCGGGAAGAAATCCAAATATTTTTCTTGAAGTCTGGACCGCTTCGAGGCTACGGGTCCCATAATTTGCACCAGAGATATTTTTCCATACCCCTCCAAGCCATACAGTCTATGAACTCTTGAGTTATCTACCTGCCTCATGTCAGACCACGGTTCGAGTCACCGACCCTGCTGCTGTTGACTCACTGACAGTCGTACCTTGTCATGGGCCCGTGTATAGAAAAATTGGAAAAAAATAGAGTGTAATTCTCTAACTACAAATAACTAACTAAAATTAGGTAATTAGGCAAATGTAATTACAAAGTTAATTACAAAGGTGATTACAAAGGTAATTCCAGCTTCTGGAAAGTTGAACAAGAGAAGCATTGAGAGAGATCTTCATCATGTATGTAAGAGGTGAGTTGAGGCAGTCTGCTGCTTGAACAAGTCTCAGACGTGTCTTACCAAGTTGCTGCAGGAGGGGGGACTGGTGGAGTGGGGGAACTGGCGGAGTGGGGGGAACTGATGAAGAGGGATAACTGGGAGGGAAGTTTGGGAAGGGGAACTGGGTGGCAGGGAAAGTCTGGGAGTTGTCCCAAAATGAGAAAAGGTTTGGGTGGGACTGGATGATAAGGTTGATGGACTAACTGCAGGCTGAGGGACTGATTACCTCAAACTACTCCTCATTTTCCACTGTTCTTCTCTGTATTGGACTGAAGAAGCCACTGGCGGGAGAAACGTTTCCACAGTAAAGATTCTTAATTATTATTATTATTATACTCAAAAGAAGCGCTAAACCACAAGGGTTATACAGCAAAGATTCTTAAATGTTGCACAAGTTTCTCATTCTTTAACCTATCGGGTTTATAAGCCATTTATAGTAGTGGATGAGTGGAACAATGGGTAGTGGATGAGTGGAACAATGGGTAGTGGATGAGTGGAACAATGGGTAGTGGATGAGTGGAACAATGGGTAGTGGATGAGTGGAACAATGGGTAGTGGATGAGTGGAACAATGGGTAGTGGATGAGTGGAACAATGGTGTGGATGAGGGAACAATGGTAGTGGATGAGTGGAACAATGGGTAGTGGATGAGTGGAACAATGGGTAGTGGATGAGTGGAACAATGGGTAGTGGATGAGTGGAACAATGGGTAGTGGATGAGTGGAACAATGGGTAGTGGATGAGTGGAACAATGGGTAGTGGATGAGTGGAACAATGGGTAGTGGATGAGTGGAACAATGGGTAGTGGATGAGTGGAACAATGGGTAGTGGATGAGTGGAACAATGGGTAGTGGATGAGTGGAACAATGGGTAGTGGATGAGTGGAACAATGGGTAGTGGATGAGTGGAACAATGGGTAGTGGATGAGTGGAACAATGGGTAGTGGATGAGTGGACCAATGGGTAGTGGATGAGTGGAACAATGGGTAGTGGATGAGTGGAACAATGGGTAGTGGATGAGTGGAACAATGGGTAGTGGATGAGTGGAACAATGGGTAGTGGATGAGTGGAACAATGGGTAGTGGATGAGTGGAACAATGGGTAGTGGATGAGTGGAACAATGGGTAGTGGATGAGTGGAACAATGGGTAGTGGATGAGTGGAACAATGGGTAGTGGATGAGTGGAACAATGGGTAGTGGATGAGTGGAATAGTCTATCTGGTAGGAGTGGATCCCGTCCCCTACAACGTCTTCCAGATCTTCCACCTCACCTTCGACAGTATTTAAGACACAGTTCTCATGCTTCAGCTCCATATATCAGTAGTTAGACTGTTGGGTTTAGTCCTGACTCTTTCACTTCTCCTTCAGCTCTTCCTCTCACCGGCTATTCTTCGTCTGTCCCCACTTCCCCCTCGCCCATAGTGGGTCCTTACCTGTGAGTCTGAACTGAACTGAACAGCTCCATATTGTTCCACACCATGAAGCTGAACTCTTCTCCAGACTGAGGGACTGACCACCCCATTTACTTTTTCTCCAAAGTTCATGGACTGATTACATTATCTTTATTTCATTACTACACCTG
>WNWK01000482.1:322500-342500 GCA_009830355.1 Cherax destructor
TGGAGGGTGTGTGCGTGTGTGTGGAGGGTGTGCGCACGTTTGTGTATGGGCGAATTAAATCTCACAATAATCTCTCTCCCCCTCATGCTGATCATATTCCGCTCTTTAATCCCTTCCCCTCTCTCTAATCCCTCTCTCCCCACTCTAATCCCTCTCCCATTACTCTAATCGCTCTCCCATTACTCTAATCCCTCTCCCCTTACTCTAATCTCTCTCCCCTCACTCAAATCCCTCTCCCCTTACTCTAATCCCTTTCCCCTCACTCTAATCCCTTTCTTCTCACTCTAATTCCTCTCCTCCACTTTCCTTAAAACCCTTATTCCCTCCATTCTTCACTCTACCTTGCCCTCCCTCCATCTCCTCCCCTCCCTTCCCCCTCACCCCTCCCTTCCCCTCAACCTACCCTCATTAATTAGTCACCCTTTCCCTCCTCTGTGCTTCTACCCATCACATCACTTTATTCAATATTTCTCCTCCCTCTCCTATCTTCATTACTCATACGTGTTGAGTCCCCTCACTCTGTCACTTTTCCCCTCCTTATTCCCCCCTTTTGTCCTCTCTCTCCCCTCTTTATCCTTGATTCCTCTTTGACCCCTTTACGTAAGAATTATCTTTCTTTATCTCTCTTTGACACTGTGACTCGACCCTGTAACCACAATTAGGTGAGTACACACACACACACACACACACACACACACACACACATACACACACACACACATGCACACAGAACTACAAAGGGATCTGGACAGGCTGCAAGCTTGGTCCAGCAATTGGCTCCTGGAGTTCAACCCCACCAAGTACAAAGTCATGAAGATTTGGGAAGGGCAAAGAAGACCGCAGAGACTACAAACCTCAATCAAGGAAAAAGATCTTTGGGTGAGTATAACACCAGGTACCTGAGGCGCACATCAACCAAATAAATGCTGCAGCATACGAGCGCCTAGCAAACCTAAGAACAGCATTCCGACATCTTAATAAAGAATCGTTCAGGACCTTGTACACTGTGTACGTTAGGACCATACTGGAGTATGCAGCACCAGTTTGGAACCCACATCTAGCCAAGCACGTAAAGAAGCTAAAGAAAGTGCAAAGGTTTGCAACAAGATTAGTCCCGGAGCTGAGGGGTATGTCCTACGAGGAGAGGTTAAGGGAAATCGACCTGATGACACTGGAGGACAGGAGAGATAGGGGGGACATGATAACGACATATAAGATACTGAGAGGAATTGACAAGGTGGACAGAGACAGAATGTTCCAGAGATGCGACACAGCAACAAGGGGACACAGTTGGAAGTTGAAGACTCAGATGAATCACAGAGATGTTAGGAAGTATTTCTTCAGTCACAGAGTGGTCGGGAAGTGGAATAGTTTGGGAAGCGATGTAGTGGAGGCAGGATCCATAGCTCATGGCGCAGGAAGAGTGACCCAGTAGCGGCCAGTGAAGAAGCGGGGCCAGGAGCTATGAATCGACCCTTGCAACCACAACTAGGTGAGTACACACAAACATGAGACAGTCTGGGGACCATTGAGTCTGAAAGCCCTTAACGTTGTGCCTCCTACCACCACCTCAATAGTGGTAGGTAGTAGTAGTGGTAGTAGTGGTGGTAGTAGTAGTAGTGGTGGTGGTAGTAGTAGTAGTGGTGGTGGTGGTAGTAGTAGTAGTGGTGGTAGTAGTAGTAGTGGTAGTAGTAGTAGTAGTGGTGGTAGTAGTAGTGGTAGTGGTGGTGGTAGTGGTAGTAGTAGTAGAATAGTGGTGGTAGTAGTGGTGGTGGTAGTAGTAGTAGTGGTGGTAGTAGTAGTAGTAGTGGTGGTGGTAGTGGTAGTAGTAGTAGTAATAGTGGTGGTAGTAGTAGTGGTGAGTAGTAGGTTAAGGAAATCGACCTGAGTAGTCACTGGAGGACAGGAGAGATAGGGGGACATGGTAATAGCATTAAGATACTGAGAGGAATTGACAAGGTGGACAGAGCAGAATGTTTCAGAGTGGGACACATTAACAAGGGGGTTGGAGTTGAAGACTCAGATGAATCACAGAGATGTTGGAGTATTGGTGTCAGTAGCAGAGTGGTCGGGGAGTGGAAGTAGTTTGGGAGCGATGTAGTGGGAGGCAGGATCATAGCTCATGGCGCAGGAAGAGTGACCAGTAGGTGCCAGTGAAGAGGGGGCCAGGAGCTAGTGAATCGACCGTTGGCAGACTAGGGTGGAGTACACACAATGGAGACAGTCTGGGGACCATTAGAGTCTGAAAGCCCTAAGTTGTGCCTCCTGACCACCACCTCAATAGTGGTAGTAGTAGTGGTAGTAGTGGTAGTAGTGGTGGTAGTAGTAGTAGTGGTGGTAGTAGTAGTAGTGGTAGTAGTAGTGGTAGTAGTGGTAGTAGTGGTGGTAGTAGTGGTGGTAGTAGTGGTGGGTAGTAGTAGTATGTGGTGGTAGTGGTAGTAGTAGTGAGTAGTGGTGGTAGTAGTGGTGGTGGTAGTAGTAGTAGTGGTGGTGGTAGTGGTAGTAGTAGTAGTAATAGTGGTGGTAGTAGTGGTGGTGGTAGTAGTAGTAGTGGTGGTGGTAGTGGTAGTAGTAGTAGTGTGGTGGTAGTAGTGGTGGTAGTAGTAGTGGTAGTAGTAGTAGTAGTGGTGGTGGTAGTAGTAGTGGTAGTAGTAGTAGTTGTGGTGGTAGTAGTGGTGGTAGTAGTAGTGGTAGTAGTAGTAGTAGTGGTGGTGGTAGTAGTGGTAGTAGTAGTGGTGGTGGTAGTAGTAGTGGTAGTAGTAGTGGTGGTGGTAGTAGTGGTAGTAGTAGTGGTGGTGGTAGTAGTGGTGTAGTAGTGGTGGTGGTAGTAGTGGTGTAGTAGTGGTAGAGTGGTAGTAGTGGTGGTGGTAGTAGTGGTGGTGGTAGTAGTGGTGGTAGTAGTGGTGGTGGTAGTAGTGGTGATACAAGAAAACGGGAAACAGGTACAAGAATTCTGGGAAACCCTCCCACATTACCCTCCCTCTCACATTTCCCACAATTCCCTTCCTCTCACATTACCTACAATTCCCTCCCTCTCACATTACCCACAATTCCCTCCATCTCACATTACCCACAATTCCCTCCCTCTCACATTACCCACAATTCCCACCCTCTCACATTACCCACAATTCCCTCCCTCTCACATTACCCACAATTCCCTCCCTCTCACATTACCTACAATTCTCTCCCTCTTACATGACCCACAATTCCCTCTTACATTTCCCACAATTCCTCCCCACTCACATTACCCACAATTCCTCTTCACAGGTTCCTTGATTCTTACCCTAAACATTCCTTCCCACGTCCTGTATGTCTCCCCTTCCTCTACACATGAATTCTTCCCTTCCTTATAAGCTCCCTGTACTAGGCTCCCATCGTCTCTGAGGATGAGGGTAGGCAGGGAGGGTAGGCTGGGAGGGATGGCAGGGAGGGTAGGCTGGGAGGGTTGGCTGGGAGGGTTGGCTGGGAAGGTAGGCAGGGAGGGTAGGCAGGGAGGGTAGGCTGGGAGGGAAGGCAGGGAGGGTAGGCTGGGAGGGTTGGCTGGGAGGGTAGGCAGGGAGGGTAGGCTTGGAGGGTAGGCTGGGAGGGAAGGCAGGGAGGGTAGGCTTTGAGGGTAGGCTGTCTACCCTACTTCTAGCCTTCACAGACACTGTTTACCCTACTTCTAGCCTTCACAGACACTGTCTACCCTACTTCTAGCCTTCGCAGACATTATCTACACTTCTAGCCTTCACAGACATTATCTACACTTAACCTTCACAGACACTGCCTACCCTACTTCTAGCCTTCACAGACACTGTCTACCCTACTTCCAGCCTTCACAGACACTGTCTACCCTACTTTTAGCCTTAACAGACACTGTCTACCCTACTTTTAGCCTTCACAGATACTGTCTACCCTACTTTTAGCCTTCACAGATACTGTCTACCCTACTTTTAGCCTTCACAGACACTGTCTACCCTACTTCTAGCCTTCACAGACACTGTCTACCCTACTTCTAGCCTTCACAGACACTGTCTACCCTACTTCTAGCCTTCACAGACACTGTCTATCCTACTTCTAGCCTTCACAGACACTGTCTACCCTACTTCTAGCCTTCACAGACACTGTCTACCCTACTTCTAGCCTTCACAGACACTGTCTATCCTACTTCTAGCCTTCACAGACACTGTCTACCCTACCTTATCTTAGTCTTGGCTTTGTCTCTGTAGATGTCTTCCTTTCCCATTACATTGTCAGATTCTCCAAACTTTAGAAGCCTCGTGACTTGACCTGATCTTTCCTTCTCCTCTTTCTCTCTCTCTCTACCTCTTCTTCTTTCCCATTTCTTCCTTTTGCTTTCTTTATTTTCCTTTCTTCTGCCTAAGTGTGCTTAGTCCCTCAGTTTTATTTCCCCCGTGTGTTTGGTCTTACCCCTTGTGGGACCTTAGCTCTCCTGCCCTTTGACTGACCCCTTTACTACTACTACTACTACTACTTCCACTACCACTACGAGCGTTACCACTTCTTGTTCTTCCTCTCTTCGTCTCATCCCTCTCTTCCTCGCCTATAAATACTGGCTCCCTCATCTTCGTGTGTCAGTGTGACTTGTAAATTGTCCAAGTCGAACTGAAACGTCGTCGTAAGTTTTTCTCTTTCTTAAGTGCTGGTTATTTGCATATTCTTTACCTCGCACCAATAAAACCACTGGAGCATCAGCGTTTTTCGCCATTTTCGGCCAACTTTTAAAAATGACTTAAAATCACACCGGGTGTACTATTTTCAAAGCTGATTCAGAATATACACTTAAAAATGTAAAAAACAGATCGTTTTAGCACCATACGAGGCCCAGGTGTTCCACGCGTTTAATTCACCAATAAAGACGTTTTAAGTCTGATATTAGTAAAAAAAACTTTTTTACGTATTTTAGAATCAAATATAATTGCTTAATTTACAGGCTTGTATTGTAAGTAAAGTAATTTAAATACCGTAATTGGCGTGAAGTCAAAGGTAATTCCCAGGTAGCGTGTGGCAGTCAGGTTAAGTTAGGTTATAATGAAGCTGGCTTATCTGACCTTCCCTGATCGTTCCAGCCTTCGTGTTAATTTGTCTTTTTTTTTTTTATCGTCTTCCTGCCCTTCCTTATGTTGCTGTTTCTTTCCCCTCCTACCCCTTCTCACCCCTTCCCCTTGTTGCTACTAGCCAGACAGTCTTGCAATTATGCAGAGGTTATGTGTACCTCTTTTTCCCCTTATCTCTCTCTCTCTCTCTCTCTCTTGCAACATCTGCAATGGAGATGTATTGTCTTAACCTTTCTTCACTCTTTCTTGAACCATATCTTTCCTATCCCCCTCTCCTCCCCACTCTCTTCTCCCCTCTCTTCCCATACCTTCTCTCCGTCTCTTCTCCCCTGTCTCCCTTATATTACACACCCATTAGTCAATAGACTAGGGGAGACTATCCATAAAGAAATTAGTATCGAAATAAAATGGGTGAAATGGGTATTTAATGTCTCATAATCAGTAATAACGGATTATAATGGATTCTAATCGGTTATAACGGACTGTAAGGGATTCTGACAGGTCCAAGTCACCTACTGGCCTAAGCTAGTTAGGTCCAAGTCACCTACTGGCCTAAGCTAGTCACGTCCAAGTCACCTACTGGCCCAAGCTAGTCAAGTCCAAGTCACCTACTGGCCTAAGTTAGTCAGGTCCAAGTCACCTACTGGCCTAAGTTAGTCAGGTCCAAGTCACCTACTGGCCTAAGTTAGTCAGGTCCAAGTCACCTACTGGCCTAAGTTAGTCAGGTCCAAGTCACCTACTGGCCTAAGTTAGTCAGGTCCAAGTCACCTACCGGCCTAAGCTAGTCAGGTCGAAGTCACCTACTCGCCTATGCGAGTAGGTCAAGTCACCTCTACTTATAGAAGGAAGGAGCACTGCATCAGACCTACTGTCCCAAGGCAGTTAGGTCCAACTCACACCCAGATATCTTAAATTATAAGAGTGTGGTGTCGGAAGTCATCTTGACCTCACGTGACCTCTGACATTTGTTAGATAAGATATATCAAGACAAGGCGAGATTATAGTTAAGGCGAACCAGAGTAATCTTAACATCTGATAGTGTTTAAAATTACATTGGAGAGGATCTTTGGGTCGACATCACGATGAACCTATTACCTGAATGAGATTTCTGTCGTGTCGATATCTAGGATACAGGTTACGGAGCAAGCTTGGGACAACGTTTCGCTCTGTGTAGAGTATATCAACATGAATGTATCTTTGGCTTTATATATATATATATATATATATATATATATATATATATATATATATATATATATATATATATATATATATCGTGTCGAATAGGTAAAACTTGCGATTTTAGCTTAAATACCAACGCTCTTCTTGCCATATAAAACAAGCGAAAATTTGTGTATGCAATAATTTCGCAAAAATCATTCTGAACTTAACGAAAAACTATATTTCATTGTGTTTGTTTATTATTAAATTATTGTAAACTTATCTAAAATATATTTAGTTGGATTAGTAAAATTAAATAGCGCTTGTTATAATAAGGTTAGGTAAGTTTCCTAAGGTACTTTTGGTACAAAATTATTAATTTTTACATTAACATAAATTAAAAAATATAAGAGAAAATTTTAGAAAGGACTTAATTTTAAATGAGTTCTTGATAATTGACCAATTTTACCTATTCGGCACCACACACTCGTGATAGGCTTCAACCATACATAGCTTTAAGACGAGGTATGATAAAGCTCATGGAGCAGGGAGAGAGAGGACCCAGTAGCGATCAGTGAAGAGGCGGAGCCAGGAGCTGAGTCCCAACCCCAGCAACCACAATTAGGTGAGTACACACACACACACACACACACACACACACACACACACACACACACACACACACACACACACACACACACACACACACACACACACACACACATACACACACACATATATCAACACCTATCTAATTAATGTCAGCTGACTAACTAACACACACACATACACACATATATATATATATGTCGTGCCGATTAGGTAAAACTTGCGATTTTGGCTTAAATAGCAACGCTCACCTTGCCATATAAGACAAGTTAAAATTTGTGTATGCAATAATTTCGCCAAAATCATTCTGAACATAACGAAAAAAATATATTTCATTGTGTTTGTTTATTATTAAATTAATGTTAACGTATCTAAAATATATTTAGTTGGGTTAGGCAAAATTAAATTGCGCTTGTTGTAATAAGGTTAGGTAGGTTTTCAAAGTTTCTCTTGGTACAAAATTATAAATTCTTACATTAACATAAATGAAAAATATATCTTTAAACGTATATGAGAAAATTTTAGAAAGGACTTAATTTTAGATGAGTTCTTGCTAATTGACCAGTTTTACCTAATCGGCACGACATATATATATATATATATATATATATATATATATATATATATATATATATATATATATATATATATATATATATATATATATATATATATATATATAATTTATTATCATGTTACACGCTAT
Organism: Cherax destructor; assembly: GCA_009830355.1. Lineage (NCBI taxonomy): Eukaryota > Metazoa > Arthropoda > Malacostraca > Decapoda > Parastacidae > Cherax > Cherax destructor. Next base: position 330,037 of record WNWK01000482.1, read on the forward strand.
CAATTTTTTCCATTTTTTCCCCAAATATTTATTAGTGTGGTATGGGTCAACAGAGGCAGTATTGCCATACACTGATCCTCGGCTTCTCCTGACATAATTATCTCTACGTGATTTTTAATTAAATCAGAAATTAATGTAACATATAATGGAATTTATGATGCCATTGCCCGGCGCAGATTACACCTACTTAATAATCTACCAGAAAAGCATGTTTTTTTTTGGGTTCAAAACTGGCGTTTAAAAAAAAAATTTGCTGTGAAAGTCTGGCAATGATGTTGAGCGTGTCAGCAGTGTTGCCAGCTCAGGTGTAAACCATTAATATAATTTGGCGTTATTAAATATCCATTGATTTTTGGGATACCCAGAGGAGGGGATATTTTTATTTATTTTTGCCTTCCTGCAATGTTTATGCGAGGTGGCTTGGGAATGCATCGCGTGATAGGCTTCAAACTTTGAACCCCCAGGTGTATCCTAGTTATAGGAAGAATTTTTTGGGGATTATCGGACTGTGTAGATTTTTATTTGACTAGTTTTTAATTAAAAATTCAGGAGTAATTTCCACGCAAAGATTTAAAAATTCTTTTTATCAGTTTTTTTTAACTAAAAACAAGTAATTATTATATTCTTTTTTTCCGACATCCAGTAGTTAGACTGTTGGGTTTAGTCCTGACTCTTTCTCTTCTACTTCAGCTCTTCCTCTCACCGGCTATTCTTCTGTCCCCACTTCCCCCTCGCCCCTAGTGGGTCCTTACCTGAGAGTCTGAACTAACTAAATTTTTTTTCCGGCAGAGATCAAAACGTCACAATCCGGTGACTGGAACAATACACAACCCGCACGACGTTTCGGTCCGACTTGAACCATTTACAAAGTCACACTGACACGAGAGATGGTTAAGATAAGATTTCGTTCGGATTTTTAATCCCGGAGGGTTAGCCACTCAGGATAACTCAAGAAAGGCAGTGCGTCATCGAGGACTGGCTTATTTCCATTGGGGTCCTCAATCTTGTCCCCCAGGATGCCACCCACACCAGTCGACTAATACCCAGGTACCTACTTGCTATGTGAACGGGACAATAGGTGTAAGGAAACGCGTCGAAATGCTTCTACCCCGCCGTGAATCGAACCCGGGCCTTCCGTGTGTGAAGCGAGGCTTCGCCGCCAGGCCGCGGGGCCACCCGTTAGATTAGGTAAGGTTCGTCAGGAAACTTGACAAGTGTTTCCTGACTCGAAAGATAGAGGGAGCCAGTGTATACAGGAAGCAGACAGGGACGCCACCAAGAGAGGTAGTAGCAGTAGTAGTAGTAGTAGTAGTAGCAGTAGTAGTAGTAGTAGTAGTAGTAGTGGGTAAGACACATAGGCAACAGTTAGGCATCTTTAATCCGAAACGTATCGCCTACACATTAGGCTACAGAAAGTAGCCAGGAGCAGTAGAGATGTGAAGACGATGTAATCAGCCCATCACCCTTGAAGTCTACTTTCTGTACTCGACTGAAGAAGTCTACTGTGTAGGCGAAACGTTTCGGATTAAAGATGTCTAACTGTTGCCTATGTGTCTTACCAACCTGTCGGTATTATATACCATTTTGATATTCAGTAGTGGTGGTGGTAGTGGTGGTAGTGGGGTCAGTCAAGGGAGAGAAAAAGGAAGACTGCAGGAGACCTAAGGGTCCACAAGAGGTAGAACCCAAAACACGGGAATAAAAATTAAGGGAAGGACACTCTAAGGTAGAAGAAAGGTAAGAAGAAAAAGGAAAAAGAGGAAAGGGGAAAATGCAGAGATAGGAGAAGAATAAATTATCAGGTTAAGTCACGGGTGTTCTGGAGTTCAGAGCATTTGACAGTATAATGGGAAAGGAAGGCGTCTATAAACAAAGCCACGACTAAGATTCATACAAGGAAAGTTGTGTGTAAGGAAGGATTCAACAAGACGGCGACTGTGAAAGTTAGAAGTAATGAAAACAGTTCTAGTAGATGACCGGTCGAAGGGACGACTGTCTGTGGTGTCTGAAAGCCTAACACTTCTGTTGTGTTCCTCGAGGCTGTCAGGAAGAGAACGTCCAGTTTCTCCAAAGTACTGAAGAGGACAGGAGGAACATGAAACAGAGTAGACACCAGGAGCATCTATAGAGGGAGGAGAGTTACCAACTAGATTACTGCGAAGAGTGTTAATCTGGCGAAAAGTAAGTTTGATGTCTAAGGAACGGAGAGAGCTGTTGAGATTAGAAAGACTGGAAGTATAGGGAAGTCAGAGAACAGAAGAGCTCTCAGGAGTAGAGTTTGGGAGAGAAGAAAGTTTGTTTAGCTCTCGGTTCCTTAGACATCAATACATATAACATACAAAATATGTGTTAATCGACTGTTTATCTTATCGGTAAGACTTCCAGTCAACAGTAGGCCATTAGTAGTTAAGTTTTTGAGGCGTCCAAAATTATACGCGGATTTTCGACTGCGCGGGGGTCGGCGACCCCTAACCCCGTGTACAAGTGTCAACTCTGTGTGTGTGTGTGTGTGTTATATATATATATATATATATATATATATATATATATATATATATATATATATATATATATATATATTCACCAAAATATTATGTGTAATTTAACGTTTTGGTTATAGCAGGAAAGTATAATTAGCCCTGATTATAGGTGTGTGATAAGGGATAACAATTTGTGTGTGTAATTACTATTAATTTCAGGGAACGCATATATAATTGCTTTGTTATATTCACACGTTGAAAATAATTTTTTAAAAGATGTTTTATTGGGATTGTATATTTGTATTGTTTTGTGATTATATATACATTGTTTTGTGATTGTATATACATTGTTTTGTGATTGTATGTACATTGTTTTGTGATTGTATATACATTGTTTTGTGATTGTATGTACATTGTTTTGTGATTGTATATACATTGTTTTGTGATTGTATATACATTTTGTGATTGTATATACATTGTTTTGTAATTGTATATACATTTTGTGATTATATATACATTGTTTTGTGATTGTATATACATTTTGTGATTGTATATACATTTTTTGTGATTATATTTATTTGGTGATGGTATATGTCCCATAGCTCGATTGGTAGCGCACTCAGCTGACACACTGAGGTCCGGGGATCGATCCTCGGTACGGCTGGAAACATTAGGATGTGTTTCCCTAAGACACCTGCTGTCACTGTTCACCTAGCAGTAAGTAGGTACCTGGGTGCTAGTTGACTGGTGTGGGTGGCATCCTGGGGACAAAATTAACCTAAGTTTGGGGAAATGCTCTACATAACCAGGGACTTTCTATATAGTATGGCATTGATGTCAGCTATGGTCTGTATAAGTTGTATCATGTACTTGTAAAAATAAACATTATTATTATTATTATTTCTCCTTTTGCTCTTATAATTGCTGCTCCTCTCTCCTTTCTTTCTTCCTTCTGAGCACTTCCTACATCTTGATTATCGGTGTTGCTGCCTCCTGGGTGCAAGATAAGAGGGTAATATTTCTGAATATCTTAGGAGAAAGAATATCTTGGGTCTTTTTTAAGACGATAATAGATAATACCTGAAGGAGCTGATATTGGAAAAATATTTACATACTGGTAGTAAATACCATTTAAAAGTATTACACAAGAGTGGTAATATCTCACATGTGATATATATATATATATATATATATATATATATATATATATATATGTCGTGCCGATTAGGTAAAACTTGCGATTTTGGCTTAAATAGCAACGCTCACCTTGCCATATAAGACAAGTGAAAATTTGTGTATGCAATAATTTCGCCAAAATCATTCTGAACATAACGAAAAAAATATATTTCATTGTGTTTGTTTATTATTAAATTAATGTTAACTTATCTAAAATATATTTAGTTGGGTTTGGCTAAATTAAATTGCGCTTGTTGTAATAAGGTTAGGTAGGTTTTCAAAGTTTCTCTTGGTACAAAATTATAAATTCTTACATTAACATAAATGAAAAATATATATCTTTAAACGTATAAGAGAAAATTTTAGAAAAGACTTAATTTTAGATGAGTTCTTGCTAATTGACCAGTTTTACCTAATCGGCACGACACACACACACACACACACACACACACACACACACACACAACACATATATATATATATATATATATATATATATATATATATATCAAGAGGGAGAAAGAGTGCGTGAGTGCGTGTGTTTGCTAGCTTTCTCCTGAGGGGAAAGTTAGCACATTTCTGACTTTCACGAACTTTTCCCCTGGTTGTGTGGGAAGGGAAACTCAACTTTATAACAACGTGTCCTTAGAATCATATTTGTAGCTGCAGATTACTGTTTACACTGCACTGCAGTCTCTTTCAATGCACTGTGGTCTTGTTCACTGTCTTGCAAGCTTTGTTCACTGCCTTGCAAGCTTGTTCACTGTTTTGCAAGCTTGTTCACTGTCTTGCAAGCTTTGTTCATTGCCTTGCAAGCTTGTTCACTGCCTTGCAAGCTTTATTAACTGTCTTGCAAGCTTCTTCACTGTTCTGCATCATTTGTCACTGTCAGAACTCTTGGTCTTCACTGCTATACAAAAGTATAGAATAATGTAGAACCTGAGGTTATACTTCAACTTAATATATCTTTGGTAAGTCTTCGTTTAGAACGGGTATACCGTATTTTCCAACATATAAGACGCACTATTTCCTCCCTAAAAGGTCTTGGAAAATCAGCCTGCGCCTTATATGCTCAATGTCAGAGTAAAGGGTAGACTTTGGGTTAGACTTTATCAGTTGTTTACTAGCGTTATGTAACGTGCGTCTTATATGCTGGAAAATACGGTAAATGCGCTGGAAAACATCGATAAAGATATAATAATGTTGGTAGAATTACCGATTGGGTAATGCCACAATAAAACGTCCAACTGTGACGTTTTATTGTGGCAACGTTTCGCTCCTGGAGAGTGAAACGTTGACATAGAATGTCATATTATGTGCACATGTTTTTTTTTTTTTTTACAAAGTATTGAGAAAGATAACAATGTTGATCCCATGTATCAGAAATCTTTGCTAGGAGGATTAACTGAGGCCTGAATCAGCACTCTCTTGGAAGACGTAGAATTTAAAGGGAATATGACTACGGTGTATAAATGATAATACTTTATTTCTACAAGTACATGTACAAGGTATACAGACCATAGCTGACATCAATGACATACTACTATATAGAAAGTCGCTTGTTATTACCTGGAGTTTACCTGGAGAGAGTCCAGGGGTCAACGCCCCTGCAGCCCGGTCTGTGACCAGGCCTCATGTTGGATCAGAGACTGATCAACCAGGCTGTTACTGCTGGCCGCACGCAGTCCAACGTACGAACCACAGCCTGGCTGATCAGGCACCGACTTTAGGTACCTGTCCAGTGCCCACTTGAAGACAGCCAGGGGTCTATTTGTAATCCCCCTTATGTATGCTGGGAGGCAGTTGAACAGTCTTGGGCCCCTGACACTTATTGTGTTGTCTCTCAACGTGCTAGTGGCACCCCTGCTTTTCATTGGGGGATGTTACATCGTCTGCCGAGTCTTTTGCTTTCGTAGGGAGTGACTCTTGTGTGCAAGTTTGATACTAATCCCTCTAGGATTTTCCAAGTGTATATAATAATGTATCTCTCCCGCCTGCGTTCCAGGGAGTACAGGTTTAGGAACTTCAAGCGTTCCCAGTAATTGAGGTGGTTTATTGTAGTTATGCGTACCGTGAAGGTTCTCTGTACATTTTCTAGGTCAGCAATTTCACCTGCCTTGAAAGGTGCAGTTAGTGTGCAGCAATATTCCAGCCTAGATAGAACAAGCGACCTGAAAAGTGTCAACATGGGCTTGGCATCCCTGGTTTTGAAGGTTCTCATTATCCATCCTGTCATTTTTCTGGCAGATGCGATTGCTACAGTGTTATGGTCCTTAAAGGTGAGATCCTCTGTCATGATCACTCCCAGGTCTTTGACATTAGTTTTTCGCTCTATTGTGTGGTTGGAATATGTTTTATACTCCGATGAGATTTTAATTTCCTCACGTTTTCCATATCGGAGTAATTGAAATTTCTCACCATTGAACTTCCTATTGTTTTCTGCAGCCCATTTAAAGATATGGTTTATGTCTGCTTGGAGTCTTGCAGTGTCTTCAACGGTGGACACTGTCATGCAGATTCAGGTGTCATCTGCAAAGGAAGACACGGCACTGAGCATTTCCCGCAAATTAGGTCAGTTTTGTCCCCAGGATGCGACCCACACCAATCGACTAACACCCAGGTACCCACTTTACTGCTAGGTGAACAGGGACAGCAGGTATCTTGAGGAAACTTGTCCTAATGTTTCCACCCGTACCGGGGATCGACCCCCGGACCTCAGTGTCTGAGCTGAGTCCGCTACCAAGACAGAACTTGCAGCAATGGGCTCAAAATGAAAAAAATTAGGCTTAGGAAGGATTTACGAGAGAATTGTTTTGGCATTAGAGTTGTGGATGAGTGGAACAAACTCCCGAGTACCGTCACTGAAGGTACATTGATGGTACTGGACAATTGCATGACTGTATGTGGATGGGAGAGAGTTGGACCTGCCTAGCATGGACCAGTAGGCCTACTGAAATACTTACGTTCTTATATTTCACTGTTCTGATATTTTTTCATTGCACTTGTGACCTTCACTGTACTGCAGCCTTTGTGTTTTTCCTATGTAAATTACACTTGCTATGTAAAACAATTGTAAAAAAATGTAAACAAAGTCTGGCTGAACAAATTTACATATTTGTACGTTTGTACTTGAAAGTTAACGTATAAACTGTACGTGTTTGCATGAACATTTAACGTATGTACAGACAAATACAGTGTGTTTGTTTCCTCTTGTATAATCTTTCTTCTTTGAGCTGTTGTTGCTGTTTGATAGATTGTAATTGTTTTTTGGTCTGTGGATTTGTGTGGTAACATGAAGGGGAACTTTTGGAAGGAACCTTCCGGTGTATGTTAAGACTATTGTAGTAGTAGTAGTAGTGGTAATAGTAGTAGCAGTAGTAGTGGCAGTAGAAGTAGTAACAGTATTAGTAGTAGCAGTAGTGGTAATAGTAGTAGCAGTAGTTGTAAGAGCAGTAGAAGTAGTAACAGTAGTAGTAGTAGCAGTAGTAGTAGTAGTAGCAGTAGTAGTAGTAGCGGTAGTTGTAGAAGCAGTAGTAGTAGTAGTAATTACACTTTTAGTAACAGCAATATAGCACTAGCAGTAGTAGTAATAGTAGTAACAGCAATAATAGTAACGCCTGTAATAGTGCTAGTAATAATACCAATACCCTTATTTCAGCATCCGATTTCATCTCCCTTCTCTTCCACCCCCTTCCTTCCTTCCCCCTCCTCCCTTCCCCCTTCCTCCCTTCCCCCTCCTCCCAACCCTCTGGTTCCATCTCACATTCCTTGCTGAGGGATTCCTTGTTAAGGATCAGGAATCCAAAATTCTTGATCCTTTTCCACAGAGTCGAAATTTAAAGAAAAGTTTTGAATCTAATCAGCTGGCTTTGGAGGAGGGGGGGGGAGGAGTAAGCGAGAAAATAAGAAAAATGAGAGACGGAAAATAAAGCCATAGGAGGAGAAAAGATGAAGAGAGGGAGAATGAATAAAACCTGACGTAGAAGAAAGGATACAAAGCTTGACCAAAGCTGCACCAGCTAAAGCTTCACTGCAGCTTGCAGTGCAGACTCACAGGAATCACTGCAGCAGTGCTCTCAGACTCTACCTCTGGGCCCAAACACAACAATATTTTTTCAGTGCTCTCGCAGTGAAATTTCTGTTTCAAAGTTCCTAAGTTGGCCACCAGGGATATCTGCAGGGTGTTGTATTGTTGCAGTCTGTGTTTGTGTTGCAGGGTGTTGTATTGTTGTAGGCTGTTGTAATCTGTTGTACTGTTGCAGTCTGTTGTAGCGCTACAGTCTGTAGTAGTGTTGCAGGGTGTTGTATTGTTGCAGGGTGTTGTATGGCTGCAGGGTGTTGTATTGCTGCAGGGTGTTGTATTGCTGCAAGGTGTTGTATTGTTCCAAGGTGTTGTATTACAGGGTGTTGTATTGTTGCAGTGTGTTGTAGTGTTGCAGGATGTTACATTGTTCTAGGGTGTTGTATTGGTCCAGGGTGTTGTAGTGTTGCAGGGTGTTGCATTGTTCCAGGGTGTTACGTTGTTCTAGGGTGTTGCATTGTTCCAGCCTGTTGTAGTGTTCCAGTTTCTTCTTGACTTGTAACCTTTGTTTGACTCTCACACTCAGTCTGAGAGAGAGAGAGAGAGAGAGATAAACTAACACGTCTGTTATGGAGTCTCTTAAGTGGATCTTTCGTGATTTCTCGTGAACTTTCGTGATTTCTCGTTAACTTTCGTGATCTTTAGTATCTTCAGGTTATTTCAGAAAAATGGGAAAAATAGGGAAAATAGAGTGAGTTATCTTGCTGCTGGCTTCATTACCCTCCTCAGAGGCAAGAAATAATTGTTTCTTTGCCCAGAGACCTGCCTTAATTGCTTACACGTCTGTAGTTGTTATTGTTGAGGGGAGAGAGAGTAGTGGTGGTGGTAATGATGACTCTCTCGCTCTCGCTCTCTCTCTCTCTCTCTCTCTCTCTCTCTCTCTCTCTCTCTCTCTCTCAATCTCGAGCAAAGACGCTTTGCTTGGAATTCCTCATTTTTTCTGCAGCATTGCAAAGCTTCTGATGATATGTTGATTGCAACACGAAAAACCTGTAGTTGCTTTGCATATATATATAATATATATATATATATATATATATATATATATATATATATATATATATATATATATATATATATATAACAGTAGACCGTCGTGTAATATGGTAGTTACGTTCCTGAAAACGCCATGTTAGTCAAAACCGTGTTAGACAATCTGAAGAACTTATAGAAAAAAATAGGGTTACGTTCCAAGGAGCTAACAAAAAGCCAAACAACTTATTTTTAGACCTCCAGATCTTACATAATAAAAGTGAATATAGTGCATTATCGTGATATATTACTACTTAAAACTACAAATGCAATAGAAATAAAAATATTTCTTACCTTAAATTGTGGGTAATGGTCTTTGTGGATGATTGTGAAGAGATTGGATATGGATGATGTGGCCCTACTGGGCTAAGGTGGATGGTTGTTGGTTGTCGGCAGAAGTGGATAGTAGAGGTTCTGATACTGAAGTCGATGGTTGTATTGGAGTATGCATAAATTCTGTAATGGATCTCTGCTAATTTAGCAGCAACATGGAAATGCTCACATAACTGCTGCAATGTTAACTGTTTTTCTTCAGGTTCTTCTTCATCTGTTATGTGGCTCCCTTGTATATGTTCATCGAGCTCTGCCATATTTCCTCTGGACTCCTGTCATCATCATCATCTTCTTAGAGCTCATTAACATCTTCATTCATATCTTCAAAACCATCACCTGGTAATCTCCTTGCTAGCTGAACAATTTCCTGAACCTGACTCTCAAGCAAGGAAAAACCAGTGAAAGAATTAACTACAGAAGGCCATAACTTTCCCCAGCCTGCATTTAATGTTGATTGTGGCACTTCATTCCATGCACTTCTAGCATAGCTGATGGCATCTGCAATGTTAAATTTATTCCAGCAGCTTGGTACTGCCAGGTTGGTACTGCCAGGTTGGTACTGCCAGGTTGGAGTCAGAGTCCACTGATGCAACTAGATTTTCATAACTTTTTTTTGTGTAGTTACACTTGAATGACTTAATAACTCCCCGATCCAGTGGTTGCATTAGAGATGTTGTATTTGGAGGTAAAAATACAACTTTTACATGTGGGGTCACATCCAGCAAAGCTTGTGGATGAGTACGGGAATTATCAAGAATGAAGATAGCCTCGAATGCAAAGTTCTTGCATTTGGTAAATAACAATGGGCTTGCACTTGAAATCACCTGATGCATTACCGCAAAGAAGCAAGGTGAAGCAATCCTTTGCTGCCTTGAAGCCCAGTGCACTTTTTTCTTGCTCACTGATATAAGTTCGTGTTGGCATTTTTTTCCAGAAACACTTGTCTCGTCAACATTAAACACTCAATGGTGTAACCCACAGACCATCCCGTCCGGCGGGCAACCGCGCACTCAAAATTTTTACCCTCCTGCAACCGTGTTAAATTAATTTTACAATTTTTAAAAATATGCCGCAATTCTGCAATCGTGTTATAACCAAAACGTGCAAGACAAAACCATGTTAAACGACGGTCTACTGTATATATATACAGTGGACCCCCGAGTTGCGGTCATAATTCATTCCAGACAGCTGCTCAAGCGCCATTACCGAACGAATTTACCCCCTTAAGGAATAATGTCAAGTAGGTTAGTCCATTTCAGACCCCCCCCAAATACACTTACAAAAGCACTTACAATATTATACTTACATAATTGTACGATTTCCGAGGTGACCGTAACTCGGGGGTCCACTGTATATGTGCCGAATATGTAAAACTTGCAATTTTGGCTTAAATAGCAACGCTCTTCTTGCCGAATAAGGCAAGCGAAAATTTGTGTATGCAATAATTTCGCAAAAATCATTCAGAACCTAACAAAAAAAATATATTTCATTGTGTTTGTTTATTATTAAATTATTGTAAACTTATCTAAACTATATTTAGTTGGATAAGGCTAAATTAAATTGTGCTTGTTACAATAAGGTTAGATAAGTTTTCTAAGGTGCTTTTGGTACAAAATTATTAATTTTTACATTAACATAAATGAAAAAAATATCTTTAATCGTATAAGATAAAATTTTAGAAAGGATTTAATTTTAAATGAGTTCTTGTAACCACGAACGAGTGGCATTTAATCAATAAAAACACTGAGACTAGCCGAGGAGTCGAACCCATGTTAGAGTGTCGTGTGATTTCCGCTCACTATGAGGTGGGCCAAAATGACACGGGTTCAAGTCCTCGGTTTGTTGCAGTGTTCATGGTAACAATAATATATATAGTATATATATATATATATAATATATATATATATAATAATATATATATATATATATATATATATATATATAGTATATATATATTATATATATATATATATATATATATATATATATATATATATATATATATATATATATATATATATATATATATATTAAAATATATGGGAGGTACCACCTCTAGAACTTTATTGGGGACCCTCATCCTCAGAGAAGACAATAAACGTACCTCAGTCAAAACTCGAGGTTCTCCCCGGAGCTGTTTGAATATTTTCTTCTCCTACCACCCACTATATATAATGATGGAATGCTTTATTAATAGACAGAATACATCAATGGAAAACATGAACATGAATAAAATGGTACAATATATCAAAGATTATGAATCTCCTCCAGCTCCTCCGAAGCCGGACGCGAGCCAAGTATGCAGTATGCGTTTCCCCTCTGGATGGCCACGTTGAGACGCTGGAACATGAACGTGGCTGCCCTTGGGTCCCTGGTGGTGTCGATGAGTCTGGAACCCAGTTCTTTAAGGAAACGTGTTGCATTTTTTCCCCACGCTCCCAAGGTCTCTGATCCCACGGGGACAAATTTATACTGTTGGCTTATGTCCCTGTACTTGCCGATCTTGTACTCCTCTCTGTGGTCAGCAGCTCCTCCCTGTCGCCCGACACTGTGATGGATGTAGGTGTCAGCCAGTGTCGACACACAGGTATAATCCCATGCTAAGAGCATGCCATTCTTCCAAGGATAGATGGTGATCCCGTTGGGGCGGTTTGCTGGGTTGTGGGTGTTGTTGGCGGCTAGTGATCGAGGCTCTCTCTCGGCTGGGCATCCAGCTGTAGCAAGGGTTCTCTTTATGATGTCGTTGACCTCATTGTGTCAAGCATGCCAACCCTTGGTTTTAGAACAGTTAAGACCATGTAGACCATATTGGTCGGCTTGCGCATCGCTGCAAATACACATATATTCCATGTGAATAGGCGCAGCAAGGCGCAGAGCCACTGCAATACGAAGGGTCTTAGGGTCGAGGCGTGTTCCCATGGCCGAAATGGGAACTGTTTGGAGGAAGTCCCCAGAGTGAAGTGCACTCACAGCTAGGAGACGGGCAGTCTCCCTGTATGATGTTACAGCCCTAAGCATATTGGCAAGTATCTTTTTAGTGATGGGGCCGTCCCAGCTTGACTGTAGGCCAGTTCTTCACTAGGTTTTGGTGTTGGAGCAGCAAGAGACTCCTATTCAGTGATGGCACTGGTGTAGCTAGGGTCCTGTATTCCTGCTGAATCACTGAGGTTGTCTGGAAGAATTTGTTTTATTAGCTCATTTGATGCTATGGAAGAGGATAAGAAAGCTGGTAGGGCAATCTGGGAGGATTTGCGTACTCCCCAGCCTTCAGCAGCCCGAAACTCAAGGAATATGACTATCTCCTCAAGACCATGCTAGAGTGTATTGAATCTTTCCTCCGAAGATGACAGTGGTTGCAAGCC
>WNWK01000482.1:347500-377500 GCA_009830355.1 Cherax destructor
TTTACTTCAGACTTTAGTTCAATATCATTAGAATAGGAAGGAGCACTGCAGCAGGCCTACTGGTCCACGCTAGGCACGTCCTTCAAGAACCCAAACCAATTAACTAAATTATTTGCCTAACCCATTTCGGTCCTAAGACCACGGTCACTCCAGGTGGTGCTGCAGGACTCCGTGGACCCCCATGGTCACTTCAGAAGGTGCTGCAGGACTCCGTAGACACCCACGGTCACTCCAGGAGGTGCTGCAGGGCTCCGTGGACACCCACTGTCACTCCAGGAGGTGCTGCAGGACTCCGTGGACACCCACGGTCACTCCAGGAGGTGCTGCAGGACTCTGTGGACAACCACGGTCACTCCAGGAGGTGCTGCAGGACTCCTTGGACACCCACGGTCACTCCAGGAGATGCTGCAGGACTCCGTGGACACCCACGGTCACTCCAGGAGGTGCTGCAGGGCTCCTTGGACACCCACGGTCACTCCAGGAGGTGCTGCAGGACTCCATGGACACCCACGGTCACTCCAGGAGATGCTGCAGGACTCCGTGGACACCCACGGTCACTCCAGGAGGTGCTGCAGGGCCCTTGGACACCCACGGTCACCCAAGAGGTGCTGCAGGACTCCATGAACACCCACGTTCACTCCTGAAGGTGCTACAGGATATATATATATATATATATATATATATATATATATATATATATATATATATATATATATATATATATATATATATATATATATTATATCTTTCTTTCTGTCAACACGTCGGCCATTTCCCACCGAGGCAGGGTGGCCCAAAAGGAAAAACGAAAGTTTCTCCTTTTACATTTAGTAATATATACAGGAGAAGGGGTTACTAGCCCCTTGCTCCCAGCATTTTAGTCGCCTCTTACAACACGCATGGCTTACGGAGGAAGAATTCTATTCCACTTCCCCATGGAGATAAGAGGAAATAAGAACAAGAACTAGTAAGAAATTAGAAGAAAACCCAGAGGGGTGTGTATATATATGCTTGTATATGAATGTGTAGTGTGACCTAAGTGTAAGTAGAAGTAGCACGATGTACCTGAAATTTTGCATGTTTGAGACAGAAAAAAGACACCATCATGTAAAACAATTACAGGCTTTCGTTTTACACTCACTTGGCAGGACGGTAGTACCTCCCTGGGCTGTTGCTGTCTATTAACCTACTACCTAGAATATATATATATATATATATATATATATATATATATATATATATATATATATATATATACATATTATAATGAAAGTTTATATATGCTGGTTCTGTTTACACTTGAAAAAGTGCTGTGAAGGGAGAAACATCTAATGGAAGGCTTTCTCTATTACACTTTTCTTTCCTATTCTTTTTCGTTTTGCCTTTTCCCTCTTCCTCATTCTGCTTTGCCATCTCGAAAAATATTTATTTCTCAGCTTTTAAAGTTTCTTCTTTTACTCCTGTTTACTATTTTGTTTCCTAGTTCCTAGGCCTATTGTGTATCCATATGCTCTTGCAGTACTATCCAAAGGATGGATAAGTGGTACACAAACACAAAACTAGCCACTAAGGAGCCATCTAAATCTAAATCTATGCCTCCTCTTCCTGTTCTTCATAATGAAATTCATCCACCCACTATTCTCTTCTTCCTCTTTCTATTGACGATTTGAAGGGACTTGGTAAATTCAGGTCAGAGTTAGAAGTAGTTGGTTCCAGCACAGCATCCTGGACACCGCCTCAGATTAGACCGACGTTCCAGAATTTTTCCCAATAGCTCAGCGGATCTGTATTCTGGTCTCTCTCTCTCTCTCTCTCTCTTACACACTGTTTTACGAGGTTAGGTTAAGATTCCTAACTTTATTTACAAGCTAAGAGCTGTTACCTACATCAGCTCATTTGATTTTTTTTTCTCTCTCTCCCTCTGTTCTCCCTTTCATCTCCCCCTCTCCCTCTCATCTCCCTCTCATCTCCCTCTCTCTCTCTCTCCCTCTCATCTCCCTCTCTCCCTCTCTCCCTCTCCACTAATTACTCGACCTAAAATATCTTACATAATGTCACTGGTAGTGTGAGAATTATTAAATGATAAGTATCTAGTGGAAGATTGGAAGGAAGAAAGGGAGTATTGGGGTGGAAAGGGAGGGTGGGAGGGAAAGGAGAAAGAGGAGAGGGGAAGAAAGGGTAGAAAGAAAGGGGAAGGTAAAAGTGTAGGTCCTGTGGTTGTAACGCAATTTTTCCAAGGAGAAAGGGTGTTTTGAGAAAGCAGGGAGTAAGGGAGGGAGTAAGAGGGAAGATTATTAGGGAGGGAGGGAGGAAGGAAGATGAAGAATAAAGGATAGGAGGGAGGGAGAGAGGAATTAACAACGGTCAGAAAGAAGGGATATCTGATACATGTTTTCGGGGGGGTCAGTGCCCCCCCAGGGTCTTGTCCCAGACCAGCCCTCGTGGTGGATCAAGACCTGATCAGCCAGGCTGTTACTGCTGGCCGCACACGGTCCAAAGTGCAAACCACAGGCTGGCTGATCAGGAACTGACTTGGGGAATTTACCAAGTTCCCTCTTGAAGACAACCAGGGGTCTGTTGCTAATCCCCACTATGATTGGAGGCAGTTGAAGAGTATTGGGCCCACTACATTTACTGTGTACTCATGTACCACCTACCAAGCCTTCTTGCTGTCGTAGGAAGTGATTTCTGTGAGCAGATTTGGGGCCAGTCCTACGATTTTTATTGGTGTAAATTATGATGTATCTTTCTCGCTTGTATTCCAGGGAATACAGGTCGGGGGACTTCACACCATCTCTGTAATTTGGGTGCTTGAGTGAATATATACGAGAAGTGAAGGTTCTTTATAAATTCCTTAGGTCTAAGATGGACCGAAACGTCGTCATAAGTGTCTCTCTCCTGTTCCAGTCACGGTATTGTGCTTCTGTGATCTTAAAAGAGGCTTTTAGTGCCCAGCAATACTCCAACCTAGAGAGAATAAGAGACTTAGACGACCATCACTGGCTTGGTATCTCGTGTTTTGAAGGTTCTCATTATCCATCCAATCATTTTTCTAGCAGCTGTGTTAATGACATTGTTATGGTCCATGAAAGTGAGATCCTCTGGCATTATCTCCCTAAATCCCTGTATGATTATATATATATATATATATATATATATATATATATATATATATATATATATATATATATATATATATATATATATATATATTAGGGGTTAGTGTATTTTAGTAGGAAAGATTGAGAAGCAAAGGGGAGAGGGTAGAGTGGAAAGGGTAGACGGGAGGGGAGAAAGCAAATATAAGCAATAAAAGAGATGGAAAGGGGAGAGGATGAGTGCATATTGAGGAAATGGGAGAGCGTGATAATGGGTAGTGAATATATTGAGAGAGAAAGAGAGAGAGAGAGAGAGAGAGAGAGAGAGAGAGAGAGAGAGAGAGAGAGAGAGAGAGAAAGAGAGAAGGCTGGCTAGTAATCATGGACGACATATTTCGGTTGAATATCAGTTATCAAAATATTACCATTCATGAAATATTCCCACACAAACATTTTCACTTAATGTTTTTCCACTCGTAAAATATATTTAAAACAGAATACAATGTACAGTCCTGTGCGATATGATATATATATATATATATATATATATATATATATATATATATATATATATATATATATATATATATATATATATATATAATGTGTGTGTGAATTTTAACTTTCTTGCCATTACATGTAATTTCTTAAGTGGTTATCTACAT
Organism: Cherax destructor; assembly: GCA_009830355.1. Lineage (NCBI taxonomy): Eukaryota > Metazoa > Arthropoda > Malacostraca > Decapoda > Parastacidae > Cherax > Cherax destructor. The sequence goes on from WNWK01000482.1 coordinate 351,264, forward strand.
AATATTTGGACCATATGATGCTCTCAGATATATCTTAGCTGCCTCCAGCCTCCCCCTCTCTGAGATGCTCGGAGGATCATCTCTCTCTCTCATTTGTTGATACTTATCTACTCTGTTTCCCTTTTTTTGTATTCGTCGAAGGAATTTTCTGTATTCAGTTTTTTTTATATACAGGATTTTTTTTTCATTTATTGTTATTTTCTTTAATTTTCATTATTTTCTTTAATGGTGAATCCACTCCTGGATGTCTAAGTAAATTTATTTTCTTCAGACTTTTTTCTTCCCCATCAAAACATTGCACCAAAGATTTTATTTTCTCTTCATTTTATTCTCCTCAATTTCTCCCTTTCTTTCTCTTCGTTTTTAGCTACTTTCTTTTACTCTCCCAAACTTTCCCTTCAACTGGAAATTCTCCCCAATCTTCCACTTCAACTGTAACTTCTCCCCAAACTTCTTCAACTGTAACTTCTCCCCAAACTTCTTCAACTGTAACTTCTCCCCAAACTTCTTCAACTGTAACTTCTCCCCAAACTTCCACTTCAACTGGAACTCCTCCCCAAACTTCCCCTTAAACTGTAACTTCTCCCCAAACTTTCCCTTCAACTGAAACTCCTCCCCAAACTTCCCCTTAAACTGTAACTTCTCCCCAAACTTTCCCTTCAACTGAAACTCCTCCCCAAACTACTTCTTCAACTGTATCTTCTCCTCAAACTTCTCCTTCAACTGTAGCTTCTCCCGAAACTTTCCCTTCAACTGTAACTTCTCCCCAAACTTTCCCTTCAACTGAAACTCCTCCCCAAACTACTTCTTCAACTGTATCTTCTCCCCAAACTTCTCCTTCAACTGTAGCTTCTCCCGAAACTTTCCCTTCAACTGTAACTTCTCCCCAAACTTCTCCTTCAACTGCAACTTTTCCCCAAACTTCTCCTTCAACTGTAACTTCTCCCGAAACTTTCCCTTTAACTGTAAATTCTCCCCAAACTTTCCCTTCAACTGTAACTTCTCCCCAAACTGCAACTTCTCCCCAAACTTCTCCTTCAACTGTAACTTCTCCCGAAACTTTCCCTTCAACTGTAAATTCTCCCCAAACTTTCCCTTCAACTGTAACTTCTCCCCAAACTTCTCCTTCAACTGCAACTTCTCCCCAAACTTCCCATAACTTCTCCAACTCTCCCAACAGTACTGTGAAATCAGCAAACAACAACGGTGACATTTCCCAACATTTTTTTTATGCCCAAGTATATTTACAATTATCCGGGGAACTGGGACAACTTCCAGACGCCTGACTATTTCATTTTCGTGGCTTTTCGGTCAGTTCTCGGGCTGGTCTTTCGGTCAGTCGGCTGGACTTTCGGTCAGTCGGCTGGGCTTTCGGTCAGTCGGATGAGCTTCCGGTCAGTCGGTTGGGCTTCCGGTCAGTCGGATGAGCTTTCGGTCAGTCGGGGTGGTCTGTAGTGTTGTTAAGATAGCAAGTATTTAGCTAATGCTCCGGAGACTGCCTCTTCAAGAAAAAGAAATTTGCTAGGGCCTCCGAGAGATAGTCTGGGATCCCCAAGAGAACAAGAAATGGACTTTGGGGAGGACTAAGAGATTAAGAGTGTCTCTGGAGGAGAGATAAAGGAAAAGGGGGAATTATGGAGTTCCTTAGACTCCTAAAGACTGATTGCTCACCGGGATGCTATAAGCAGACGGAGCATCGAGCCTTCACCGCTACTCGCATTAAGTAACCAGCCGAAGAATGAATGTAAATATATCAGGGACGGTAAAAAAAAAAAAAGCTAGCCAGGGTTTAAAATCAAAAGCTTGACCGAAGGTAAGCTGAAGGGAGCTGCACCCAACAATATCATACAACACTGGCGAATTTAGACCCAAGTGTTGCACTGCCCATGAAAGTAAACAAAAAAATAACAGATTTCTGAATGAGCTTTTGTTGGGACAACGTATTGCTGTGTGGAGCTTCGAAGAGCTCTGGTAAATCTCTACAAAAAGCATTGTGAATAAAAAGCTTCTATAACCTACATTTGAGACGCTAGACAATTAAGTTTACTTAGGCACAGGTACACATAAATACAATTATCAAACACAGTGTAAAATAATAATAATAATAATCTTTATTTCTACAAGTACATGATACAACTTATACAGACCATAGCTGACATCAATGACATACTATATAGAAAGCCCCTTGTTTGTCCCTTGTCCGGCAAATTAGGTCAATTTTGTTCCCCAGGAGGCGACCCACACTAGTCGTTTAACAATTAGGTACCCATTTTACTGCTGGATGAACAGTGACACAGGTGTAAGGTGACAAACACCCAGGTACCTACTTACTGCTAGGTGAACAGGGACAGCAGGTGCCTCTATAATAAAGCTCTAGAGGAATATGTATTCCATAAAGAAAAGTTTGCTCTACAGAGTCCTACAGAACATGTCTTAAACCAGTGCTCTATGTAAGTAAACTTCGTGTTGTCGTTTTGTGTTAATTGTTACTGGGATAGATGGAAGCTGGAACCCAGACGACAACTGCAGCTGACAGTCTTCCATCCCCTTGCTTCCTCTTCCTAGTTCTCCCTCCTCCTACTCTCTCTCGTCCTCACTCCTACTCTCTCTGTCTTCCTCCTACTCTCTTCCTCCCTTGTCCTGCTCTCTCTTTCTCCCTCCTTCCTCCTACTCTCTCTTCCTCCCTCTTCCTGCTTCCTCTTCTTGCCTCAAATACGAAAATAATACAGGCTAATCCTTAATTAAGTTACAAGTACAGAAAGTTCCCAGCAGATAGACTTGGTGTGGACGCTATGTACTCCTCTTTCTCCTCCTCCTCCTCCTCCTCCTCCTCCTCCTCCTCCTCCTCCTCTTTCCTCTTCCTCTTCCTCCTCCCCCTCCTTTACCCTCCTTGCCTCAAACACCTCAATAATACATGATAGTCTCTAATATAATGCAGATAGTTTCTGTGTTGACTCTCTGTGTACTCCTCTTCCCCCTTTTCTTCCTCCGCTTCCTCTTTTTCCTTTCCACTTAACGTTCTATCCCCCCACACACTTCTCCCATCACCCATCTCCCACATGTCCACCCACCCTTCTTCACAGTGATGGGAGGAGGGGAAACAAGGAGGGAAGACAAGGGGAAAACACAAACAAGAATGGGGAGTGAGGGGAAAAAGAGGGAAGAGAGGAAGCGATGAGAGGGGAGAGAGAGGGCCTGTCCGAGGGGAGGTTAAGTACGTGGGAAAGTGAGAATGACAGTGGTCAGTCTCAAGGGAGAGGCAGGAAGGGAGGGAGAGGGAGGGAGAGAGGGATGTTAGGGAGTGGACAGCGATGAAGCGGTGTTGCCAGGGGTAGAAGGGGAAGAGAGGGAAAGGGAGGGGAATAGAGGGGGACAATTAAGAGCAAATTGTGGGAGGGGACATATGCAGTGTGCAGTGAGAGACACATTTGTGTGTTTTAGTGAAATGGACATCTGTATTTTCCTGTGAGAGGGTCATTTGTAGTTCACTGTGAGAGGGACCTTTGTAGTTCACTGTGAGAGGGACCTTTGTAGTTCACTGTGAGAGGGACCTTTGTAGTTCACTGTGAGAGGGACCTTTGTAGTTCACTGTGAGAGGGACCTTTGTAGTTCACTGTGAGAGGGACCTTGTAGTTCACTGTGAGAGGGACCTTTGTAGTTCACTGTGAGAGGGACCTTTGTAGTTCACTGTGAGAGGGACCTTTGTAGTTCACTGTGAGAGGGACCTTTGTAGTTCACTGTGAGAGAGACCTTTGTAGTTCACTGTGGGAGGTACCTTGTAGTTCACTGTGAGAGGGACCTTTGTAGTTCACTGTGAGAGGGACCTTTGTAGTTCACTGTGAGAGGGACCTTTGTAGTTCACTGTGAGAGGGACCTTTGTAGTTCACTGTGAGAGGGACCTTTGTAGTTCACTGTGAGAGGGAGATTTGTAGTTCACTGTGAGATGTACCTTTGTAGTTCACTGTGAGATGGACCTTTGTAGTTCACTGTGAGATGGACCTTTGTAGTTCACTGTAAGAGGTACCTTTGTAGTTCACTGTGAGAGGGACATTTGTACTTTCCCGTGAGAGGGACATTTGTACTTTCCCGTGAGAGGGACATTTGTACTTTCCCGTGAGAGGGACCTTTGTAGTTCACTGAAAGGGACCTCGGTCCTTTCTAATAAGAGGGTATTCGTACTTTCTAATGAGAGGTGTGTTAAAGTTTTCTACTGCAGTTTCAAACTAAGAAATGACATTTATTTCAGAATGTATTTTGCATAAGTGTATAAGTGTATTATGAAATGTGACTTACAATAAATGTATGTGAATACAATAATATATATATATATATATATATATATATATATATATATATATATATATATATATATATATATATATATAATACATACACATATAGTGTGTTTGTGTACTTGTATTCTAGCTTTATTTATTCTAGCTTTCTTTAGAAAACGTTTCTCTCAATGAGAAAGTCCTTTGTATCAAAAGGTGTATATTGGAAGGTGGGTCGGATTGTTTTCATAAGAAAGGAAGCCTTGTGGAAGAAGGGGATAGAGGAAGGAAGGCGGGGAGAAAGGACGACAAGAAAGGGAGGGAGAGAGAGAGAGAGAGAGAATAATTCTTTGTACAAGGAAAACTCTCTTTGTGTTTACACTTAGCAAGTCTGTCTTACCCTGCCTACTGATCCATACATTCTCAGCGTGTTTCTTGCCTGCCTTTCTCAGAGTGTAGATCTGCCTTTCTCAGTGTATAGAGCAGTGTTTCTCAGTGTAGAGCTCCCTTTCTCTGTGTAGAGCTGACTTTCTCCATGCAAGTGCCGTGATTTCACCAATAGCAAAGAAAAACGTCGTATCTTAACCAGCTACTAATTTAAGCAGGTTTCGCTTTGTGTGGGGCTTTATCAAGTCAAGTTTTACCCCGTGTGGAGCTTTATCAAGTCAAGTTTCGCTATGCATAGTATCGTGGAGCATTGGTAGAGCTTTACACTGAGCGAAATGTTCTCCCCAAAAAAGCTTATGTTTTGGGACACAGTGTCTCATCTTCACATGTATTTTGTGGCTTTTGTTCACCTGGTGTACGAAAGTAACAACTAGGCGAAGTGGCTAGTTTGCTGTGTACCTCATATCCATCCTGTGGATGGTAGTGGCTAGTTTATTGTGTGCCTCATATCCATCCTGTGGATGGTAGTGGCTAGTTTATTGTGCACCTCATATCCATCCTGTGGATGGTAGTGGCTAGTTTGCTGTGTACCTCATATACATCCTGTGGATGGTAGTGGCTAGTTTATTGTGTACCTCATATCCATCCTGTGGATGGTAGTGGCTAGTTTATTGTGTACCTCATATCCATCCTGTGGATGGTAGTAGCTAGTTTGTTGTGTACCTCATATCCATCCTGTGGATGGTTGCGCAAGAACATATGAATACACAAAAGGCCTAGGAATTAGGCCCCAAAAGGGTTAACAGGGGTACATTTGTATTTAGATCAACATCTGATGCAAGCAAATTTAGGAAATTTGCTTAATATGTCTAGTTTCATATGGTCATTAATAAGATATCTTGACATATTACATAGGTTTTTATACTATCTATCTCTATTTTCATCTTCTGTCTCCTGCATTCGGGTATTTGCTCTTGAAATAAATAAAACCACTGCTTGGTTTTGCATCCAGTAGGTATTTAGATTATTGTATGTTTCGTGTATGCAGTAGTTAAACACGCAGAATTGTAAATCAGAGGTAGTAACAGCCTGGTTGATCAGGTCCTGAGGCACCGGGAGGTCTGGTCAAGGACAGGGCCGCGGGGGCGTTGACCCCCGGAACACCCTCCATGTAGACGACTTGTTTTGATACAGGGCCGCGGGGGCGTTGACCCCCGGAACACCCTCCATGTAGACGACTTGTTTTGATACAGGGCCGCGGGGGCGTTGACCCCCGGAACACCCTCCATGCAGACCTCATGTACTTATGTTTTGATAAGGGTCTTACACTGGGAGGTATTCAGTTTGATCTTGTATTGGTTAGGATACGCTTTGTGTTGCTCTCTTTGTTTACGATGCGATTCATTTTTTCCGTACTTGTGTAAATTTGTATTTTTAGTTGGTTATTTACAGCCTTCAGAGCAGAGATATGAGCGTGGTGTCCTGTGTTTAATAATTTTTTATTGTGTTCTTACCTATTTGTCGTTGCAGAGGTCGAGTCATAGCTTTTCCGTGTGTCTGTGTGTGTGTGTGTACTCACCTAGTTGTACTCACCTAGTTGTACTCACCTAGTTTTGGTTGTAGGGATCGATTCACAGCTCCTGAACGCGCCTCTTCACTGGTCGCTATTAGGTCACACTTCCTGCTCCATGAGCTATATCTTACCTCTTCTTAAAGCTATGTATGGATCCTGCCTCCACTACATCACTTCCCAGACTATTCCACTTCCTGACAACTCTGTGACTGAATAAATACTTCCTAACATCCCTGTGATTCATCTGTCTTCAACTTCCATCTGTGACCCCTTGTTGCTGTGTCCCACCTCTGGAACATCCTGTCTCTGTCCACCTTGTCAATTCCTCTCAGTATTTTATATGTTATCATATCCCTCCTATCTCTCCTGTCCTCCAGTGTCGTCAGGTCGATTTTTCTTAACCTCTCCTCGTTAGACATACCCCTTAGCTCCGGGACTAGTCTTGTTGCAAACCTTTGCACTTTCTCTAATTTCCTTACGTGCTTGGCTAGGTGTGTGTGTGTACGTTCGTTCGTTCGTGTACGTGTACTTGGCTGTATGCATACGTGTCTGAATAACGCAGGTTGTCCCCACGTACAGTATACATAGCACTGAATCGCCCACTGGCTATCTACACTTGCATTTGCTCACCGTGACGATAGGCGTATTTGCGTATGCAGGCGGCTTGCAGGCAAGCTTTTCCACTGTGTTTAGTCTGTCATGGCTTATCAGGAGAGGGGAAACACAGCCGGACCTCGAAAAGGCAACCGCGAACGAAATTTGACGTCAAGGGGGACCAAAAAAACGCAAACTCTTCGTCCTTCCGCGCTCACGAAGACATTCGCAAACGAGGGAGATGAAGAATGACAGGGGAACTCTCAGTGTCGTTTCCAGGAAGGAATATATTAGGATTTTCAGAGCAGTGGATGGAAGAGGGAAAGATCGTCTCAAATGGGGAGATCCCATGGTAGGAGCCGTCCTGTCATGCAGCATATTTCCACCCGGATCATGAAGATGGAATTGGGGACTGTTGTGTTTGTGTTATTTAAGGTAGAGAGAGAGAGAGAGAGAGAGAGAGAGAGAGAGAGAGAGAGAGAGAGAGAGAGTGTGTGTTTGTGCACTCACCTATTTGTACTAGCCTATTTGTGGTTGTAGGGGTCGATTTACATCTCCTGCCCCCGCCTCTTCGCCGGTCGCTACTAGATCCACTCTCTCTCCCTGCTCATCTTAAAGCTGTGTATTGATATGGCTGAAGAAATACTTCCTGACATCCCTGTGTGTGTGTGTGTGTGTCTCATTAAGTACAATAAGTACAATGACTTACTGATTTTTTAAATGTAGTATCGATGCGCCTCTGGCGAGACAGTAATGGAGCGAATGATGGTGAAAGTGTTTCTTCTTTTTTTAGGGTTACACTGCCTCGGTGGGAAGTGCTAAATCAGTTGGGGTCGTACACCCTTGGTTAATAAATGCTTTGTTTCGAGAAAGGGGATTTTTAACTTGAATTTTCTTGATTAAAAGGGGGAAAAAGTGGCTTAGAATATCTAATTTTCCCATTAATACACCGGAGGATGTATTGAAATTTCCTGGAAATCCTGCAAAAATTCTAAGAAACAGTTAAAATCTTGTAAAATATATTTTATATTGAATAACACACAACCTGTACATCGAAGAGAGGAACTTGTGACAACGTTTCTGTCCAACTTGAACTTGTTAATGCTTCAATTGAGACCGAAACGCTGTCGTTCTATGTGCGGGTTATTTGTGCATTGTTCCAGTCCCGGAAGATGCGCAATAAAAGGCGCAGAGTGCGCGAGTCAATGCGCCGAAACATATCACTAAAACGACGAAATTTATGGAAGGCTGAAATGCGCTTAATTCACACAGGGCGTTGATTTAAGCGGCCTAAATTATTGCTAGGAACGTTAATCAGGGCTCCTGCACAGCACCCAGGGTTGATGTATGGTCTGCACTCACCCCTTGGGGAGCCAGGTCCATCCTCAGGGTATAAGCAGATATTTGAAGATAATGTATTTAAGTTTCATTAGGATCTGTTGGCTTATTTTCGAGGTGATTTGTTTCGCTCCTTCATATTTTAATGAGAGAACATGATCAGCGCTGCTTCAAGGCAGCATCAAGTTTTATAGCCTGGGTTATTTGACAACGAAGTTTAACTCCAATTTCTACTGCATCCCATAACCAAATTTTAAACTCAGTCGACGTTTATTCAGGGCATTGTCATGGGTTTAAACCCCACCCGTCCCGTGGGTTGTTTACAACCGTGTTATGATTTCGTGAGTCATGATGGCAGCTTTGAGGGGACTTGAGCTAGAGTTCGCCACAGTCACACTGGAGGGAGATTCGTCTGTAAAAACTTGCATTTGTTTTCACAGTGGGGACCATAGGGTTCAATATGGCATATGCTGTCAGTGGACCTATAAACCCTAACAACAACATGGGGCTCATGGTAGCCTCGCTGTCATTTCTGTAGTTCATTTTCCTTACGAACCTTGCCTGTTCCTTACGAACATTGCCTGTTCCTTACGAACCTTGCCTGTTCCTTACGAACCTTGCCTGCTCCTTACGAACCTTGCCTGTTCCTTCTTCATCAGATGACCATTAACTACGGTGATTTACATTATCGTCCCTGTTACTGTTTCTGCTCTTTCAAACGCTCTTCCGGACCTTTTTACTTGTTTTCTCCAGTGTATATTTTATAACAGCCTCCACATGGGAAGTGTCAACAATGTAATGCAGTAAGTCCTCGCTTAACATTCTTTTGTTCAGTGTCGTTTCGTCATAACGTTGATGAAAAAAAAAATGATTCCCAGACGGAGCCACAGCCTGTTGAACTGTGTGATGGCAGGAGGTGCTACTTACAATTTTTGCTTTGCAAACATTTATTCCTTGATTCAACCCTGTTGCAATGATTGCTAAAGGTGCACTGTGCACCCTTGATATTTATGTAAATTAGCCTACAGTAAAACTGGTTATGTTATTCGTCATTTCACTTAAAGTCGCAGTCTCCAAGAACCTATCGACGACGTTAAGCGAGGACTTACTGTACTTATATATTTGTCCTCATACCATTTATAGTCAGGCTTCCTTTATAGCCTGACGTCACGTGACTACCCATACACGTAGGCCTGCACTCAGAGGCCTCTCCCTCAGAACTCGAATAGGCTTAGGCGCGGGCAGAAAGCAATCGATGTGGAAGGGGCTTGCTATCTACCTCTTCAATGGTGATCCAAGACATTGTGGCCGTTCTTACGCTTAGTTATGCGTTAGTGGCTAATGCGTTAGTGGCTACAAGATGCGTTAGTGGCTACCAGATGCGTTAGTGGCTACCAGATGCGTTAGTGGCTACCAGATGCGTTAGTGGCTACCAGATGCGTTAGTGGCTACCAGATGCATTAGTGGCTACCAGATGCGTTAGTGGCTACCAGATGCGTTAGTGGCTACCAGATGCGTTAGTGGCTACCAGATGCGTTAGTGGCTACCAGATGCGTTAGTGGCTACCAGATGCGTTAGTGGCTACCAGATGCGTTAGTGGCTACCAGATGCGTTAGTGGCTACCAGATGCGTTAGTGGCTACCAGATGCGTTAGTGGCTACCAGATGCGTTAGTGGCTACCAGATGCGTTAGTGGCTACCAGATGCGTTAGTGGCTACCAGATGCGTTAGTGGCTACCAGATGCGTTAGTGGCTACCACTAATGCGTTAGTAGCTACCAACCTGTACGAGAGAAAGCTTCTAGTGGTGGTATCTAGAGCTTTGGATGGATTCTCTCTCTCTCTCTCTCTCTCTCTCTCTCTCTCTCTCTCTCTCTCTCTCTCTCTCTCTCTCTCTCTCTCTCTCTCTCTCTCTCTCTCTCTCTCTCTCTCTCTCTCACCATCGACCTCAACTGAACTACCTCACTCACCAAACAATCTGGGAACAGTTTTGGAACAGTTACGGGAGAAATTATTAATTAGTGAGCTCATAAAGCAGCGCTTCTTGTAACCACCAGCTCTCCGGTGCTCAAATAAATTAAAGTTCGCTTAATCTGCCCTGACGTGGCAATTTTATGGGGCATAATTATAGCGAAACGGAAATCTCCAATTATATGTGAGTGTGTGTTGAATTATTTATGAAAATTGGTTGTGTTTTAGGCTGCATTTTTGTACATGAATAGTTTTTTGAGTGGAATATATATATATATATATATATATATATATATATATATATATATATATATATATATATATATATATAAATTTAACAACACTGTGACTAGATGACAAGTACAACACCTACCTTGGCTGGGTGCGTGATTCTTGAGAATTGTGTGGTCCCGTGGACTAGAGCGTCATCTGTCTCTCGCTCACCATGAGGCGGGCCAAAGCAGCATGGGTTCGACTCCTTGGCTAGTTGCAGTGTTGTTATTGATCAATACCACTCGTTCTGAGTACAAAATATATATATATATATATATATATATATATATATAATATATATATATATATATATATATATAGGATGGGGTCCACCTCTAGTGTCAATTGTGGGACCCATTGCCTCGAGAAGTGGATAAAAAGACTTCAAGGAAGAATATTTAGATTTCTTTCGAGCCATTTGAATATTCCACTTCCCTACTACCATCACGAAAGCTTTGAATTATGTATATATATATATATATATATATATATATATATATATATATATATATATATATATATATATATATATATATATATATATATATATATAGCCTTTCGTGTTGCAATCAACATATCTTCAGGAGCTTGCAATGTTGCAGAAATGAGTGGGAAATCCAGATAGATTCGCTCAGGAGAACATTCTAGCTCGAATTTCAGCAACACTGATCAGGGCCTGATCAACCAGGCTGTTACTCTACTCCTACATCCTCTTCCATCAAAGTTGTCACCAGGAGAGTGATCCATCTCTATCTTCGACTGATGGAGCACTGCAGCGTGGGCGAAACCTGTCGTAAATGAAGATCTCAGCAGCCAGAGCTATTCTGACCCGAAGCTGTTGTACAGCCACATCAGGAGGACAACAACGGTCAAGGACCAGCTGAGGAAGGAAGGAGGAGAGCTCACGAGAAACGTCGCACTGGTGTCTAACCTAACAACTCTTATTGACAAACCTCTGAAGAGAATAATGCAAAGTGAAATAAGTGAATTTGCAAAACAGAAAGAGTTAAAATTAGATACCCGAGTTACGTATAAATATGTTGAGTAAAATCGAACTTTGTGTGTATGTGTGTGTGAGAGAGAGAGAGAGAGAGAGAGAGAGAGAGAAAGAGGGGGAGAGAGAGAGAGAGAGAAAGAGGGAGGGGTAATGAGCAGGAGGAGAGCACACACAATGGGTTCTTAAAGAGGTGGCAAGGGATGAACACTATCACTAGTGGTCTCTGGCTTCGATATTCTCTCACCTTTTATCCCTGTCTCTCTTTATTTTCCCCTCCTTTCTTTAACACACTTTTTTTCTCTTTTTTTTTTTGTTCTCCCTTCTATTTTTTTCCTTCCCCTTTCCTTTTTTTATTTTATTTTCCTCTCCCTCTCTCATTTCCCCTTAATTTTATCTGTTGATATTCCTCTATATTATTATTATTATTATTATTATTATCTTTATTATTATTATTATTATTATTATTATTATTATTATTATTATTATTATTATTATTATTATTATCTTTATTATTATTATTATTATTATTATTATTATTATTAACTGAAGCATCCCTCATCAATGGGGTGTTCTTGATCCGAGGAACTGGGCTTGTCCTCCCTTGAGTCTAATCTGAATGCTACATATTCCGCAGTCAGTATATGGCTCCTATGGGTTTAGCGCTTCCCCAATGATTAAAATAATAATAGCGTGCTAGGATCGAGGGTAGCTACTAGGAGTAATACTGAGACACCCAGGCTCTTGATAATACACACACACACACACACACACACACAGTTTAGGAAGTGATGTAGTGGAGGCAGGCTCCATACATAGCTTTAAGAAGAGGTATGATAAAGCTCATGGCGCAGGGAGAGTGACCCAGTAGCGGCCAGTGAAGAGGCGGGGCCAGGAGCTATGAATCGACCCCTGCAACCACAACTAGGTGAGTCACACACACACACACACACACACACACACACACACACACACACACGATAAAGCTCATGGAGCAAGGAAAGAGAGAGGGACCTAGTAGCGACCAGTGAAGAGGCTGGGTCAGGAGCTGTGACTCGACCCCTGCAACCACTAGTAGGTGAGTAAGACAGACAAGCCAGCCATGTTGACTTCACGTGGGGTCAACAACGATGAGATTTAGGTTAGATAAGGTTAAGTTAGGTTAGGTTAGGTTGGGTAAGATTAGGTAAGGTTTGTCAGGAAACAGAACAAGTGTTTCCTGACGCGGGTCTTAGTCATATGATGACCCACAGCTGGAGCTTTTGGTCATCTGACCGAGGCCTTCCACTGGCTTACCCCTCCACCCCTTTACAAACTATAGTTATAATAATATTCTTAGTGAGAGATAGAAACTGCACCTTTGTACACTTTGTAACATTACTAGAGCCACCAGCTGCGACTTTATGCACGATTTTAACCATATCAAAATCAGGCCCTGATCCACTGCGAGGCCTGGACCCAGACCGGGCCTCTGGGGCCAGTCTGGGTCCAGGCCTCGCAGTGGAGTATACCCGGAGGGGTTTCGGAATGGTATGTATAAGTTGAATTATTATTATTATTATTATTATTATTATTATTATTATTATTATTATTATATCACATTATGGTCCTTGATAATGTGAGAAATCACGAAAGCTTTTGGAATTATGTATATATATATATATATATATATATATATATATATATATATATATATATATATATATATATATATATATATATATATGCATATATACATACATATATACATTCATGCAGAGGAGGTATGATAAAGCTCACGGCGCAGGGAGCTATGACTCGACCCATGCAACAAGAAATAGGAGAGTACATACATATCAATGGCTGGATGAGTCGCGTGTGTTCGTGCTCTGTTCGGATTAATTACCTTTCGTTACGAACCTTTAAGGTAATCTACTGTAATCCAGGAAAATAACAGCGTCAGGCAAAAGTAATCCAGGTAGTTAATGGCTGTTACTTTTACCCATTATTGATGATATTGACGTAATTGATGGTGGGAATCCATTGATGCAACTCCCCCCCAATTCTGTGCTTTTAATGTTTAATTTTTTGTTTTTGTGTGTGATTTGTGTGATTTGGGGAATTATGTGCATTGTAAACACAATTCACTCGCATATTTACCAATATAGCATAAAGCGTTCATTTTTACACGTATTTTGATTCATCGATTTATACCCAATTTAAGTTTGTTAAAAATTTATAATCTAAATTAGGCTTAGATATTTTTAAGTTAACTTAGAATGTGTGTGTAGTTAACAGACGATAATTAGGAGGGACAAACAGGTTGTGTCTGGCAGAGAGGGGTGTGTGGTGGTGCCCAGAAGCTCCAGCTGTGGGTCATCATATGACTAAGACCCGCGTCAGGAAACACTTGTCCTGTTTTCTGACTAACCTAACCTGACATAATCTAACCTGACCTGACCTAACCTAATCTAACATAACCTAACCTGACCTAATCTAACCTCACCTGACCTGACCAAACCTAACCTAACCTGATCTGACCTGACCTAACCTGACCTAACCTAACCCAACCTGACCTAACCTAACCTTACCTAATCTAACCTCCCTCAGTGTACTCACCTAATTGTGGCTACAGGGGTCAATTCACAACTCCTGTTCCCTTTTCTTCACTGGTCACTTCTAGCTCCAATCTCTCCCTGCCCCGTGAGCTTTATCATACCTCTTCTTAAAGCTATGTATGAATCCTGCCTCCACTACACACCACACACAAGTATTTTCTCACCAGTGTGTGGTTGCAGGGGTCGAGTCTTAGCTCCTGATTCCACCTCTCAGCTTTTCCCTTACCACATTCACTCCTAGCCTCGTGGGCTCTATCATACCTGTTCTTAGAACTAAGTATGGAGTCTGCCTCCACCATTCCTCATCGAGGTCATTCTAGTTTCCGACCACCCTAAGGCTGAAGAAATAGTTCTTGACATCTCCCAGGGGTTCCCGTTCTCTCCTCTCAAACAGCCTGTCCCTATCTACCCCTAGCATTACCCCTGACTATTTTATATGTTGTTATCATGTCTCTCTTGGTTCCTCTGTCCTCCATATTCAATAATAATAATCTTTATTTCTGCAGTACATGATACAACTTATACAGACCATAGCTGACATCAATGACATACTATATAGAAAGTCCCTGGTTATGTAGAGAATTTCTGGCAAATTAGGTTAATTTTGTCCCCAGGATGCCACCCACACCAGTCAACTAACATCCAGGTACCTATTTTACTGCTAGGTGAACATGGACAGCAGGTGTAAAGTGACTAATACCCAGGTACCTATTTTACTGCTAGGTGAACATGGACAGCAGGTGCCTTAAGGAAACATGCACCAAAGTTTTCACCCATACCGGAGATCGAATCATGGACCTCAATGCGTGAGCTGAGTGCGCTAATAACTATGGAGCTAGTCTCGTTGCAGATTTCTTCAGTTTCTTAACATGCTTCTCCAGGTGTGGGTTCCATACTGGTGCTGCGTACTCCAAGCTGGGACTGACGTATGTTGCATATTGAGTCTGGGAAGATTTGAGATTTTTTGAAGCCCACTGTCAGATTTTCCAGACAGGAATTAACCACAGTGTGTGTGTGTGTGTGTGTGTGTGTGTGTGTGTGTGTGTGTGTGTGTGTAAGGGAGAAATAAATTGGGATGGAAGGGAGAGAGAGAAATAGACTATCGAGGAGTAAAAATATTGAACTATCTTCAGACCTTCACTTTCTTGAGACCTCAATTATGACGATTTATTTTTTTTTCCTTTGGTGGCGATAGTGGTAGTGGTGGTAGCAGCGATGGTGGTACACGGGCTAGACAGCAAAGGGACTGGTAATCTGCACCGAGGCTGTCTATTAGAAGGAAGCTATCTACTTCTATCTAGATTAAGAACTATCGTGTATTAGCTAAGGTGTACGACACAAGGGCAGTTTAGAAGTGATGTATGAGTAGCAGTAGACGATAACTGACTAGGTAGTTGTCTGAAGATTACAGAAGCTGTCTAGTGTCCTTCTGTTTATATACAACACAAATATCAGAAACACTGCTGGAACAAGTGTAGAAGTCTTCAAGAAGATATCAGAAACACTGCTGGAACAAGTGTAGAAGTCTTCAAGAAGATATCAGAAACACTGCTGCAACAAGTGTAGAAGTCTTCAAGAAGATATCAGAAACACTGCTGGAACAAGTGTAAAAGTCTTCAAGAAGATATCAGTAACACTGCTGGAACAAGTGTAGAAGTCTTCAAGAAGATATCAGAAACATTGCTGGAACAAGTGTAGAAGTCTTCAAGAAGATATCAGAAACACTGCTGGAACAAGTGTAGAAGTCTTCAAGAAGATATCAGAAACACTGCTGGAACAAGTGTAGAAGTCTTCAAGAAGATATCAGTAACACTGCTGGAACAAGTGTAGAAGTCTTCAAGAAGATATCAGTAAAGCTGCTGGAACAAGTGTAGAAGTCTTCAAGAAGATATCAGAAACACTGCTGGAACAAGTGTAGAAGTCTTCAAGAAGATATCAGAAACACTGCTGGAACAAGTGTAAAGTCTTCAAGAAGATATCAGTAACACTGCTGGAACAAGTGTAGAAGTCTTCAAGAAGATATCAGAAACACTGCTGGAACAAGTGTAGAAGTCTTCAAGAAGATATCAGAAACACTGCTGGAACAAGTGTAGAAGTCTTCAAGAAGATATCAGAAACATTGCTGGAACAAGTGTAGAAGTCTTCAAGAAGATATCAGTAACACTGCTGGAACAAGTGTAGAAGTCTTCAAGAAGATATCAGTAACACTGCTGGAACAAGTGTAGAAGTCTTCAAGAAGATATCAGAAACATTGTTGGAACAAGTGTAGAAGTCTTCAAGAAGATATCAAAAACACTGCTGGAACAAGTGTAGAAGTCTTCAAGAAGATATCAGAAACACTGCTGGAACAAGTGTTGAAGTCTTCAAGAAGATATCAGAAACATTGCTGGAACAAGTGTAGAAGTCTTCAAGAAGGTATCAGAAACACTGCTGGAACAAGTGTAGAAGTCTTCAAGAAGATATCAGAAACACTTGCTGGAACAAGTGTAGAAGTCTTCAAGAAGATATCAGAAACATTGCTGGAACAAGTGTAGAAGTCTTCAAGAAGATATCAGAAACACTGCTGGAACAAGTGTAGAAGTCTTCAAGAAGATATCAGAAACACTGCTGGAACAAGTGTAGAAGTCTTCAAGAAGATATCAGAAACACTGCTGGAACAAGTGTAGAAGTCTTCAAGAAGATATCAGAAACACTGCTGGAACAAGTGTAGAAGTCTTCAAGAGGAAACTGGACAAGTATCTTCACCAGTGCCAGATCAACAGGCTATGATGGATATGTGGGTCAGTGGGCCACCAGCAGCAACAGCCTGATTGCCAAGGCAAGCACCAGACAAGTCTTACTACGAGAGTAGTAAAACTAGAAAATCATCTAAGTTATATCAAAGATATAACAGTAGATTGTCGGCTCATTCCCTCTACAACACAATATGGTCAACTTGCATAGTACCTCTCTCCCTTCGTATTCATCTTATTTCTTATGTTCTCAAACTATAGATTTAAATCACACAAAATCCCATATGGAAAAGATATATGAAAGCAATTGCTTGGTACTGAGTTGTAGAAGACTAATACAGCAGTAATACAAACTAATACAATAGGTACCTTTGTAAATGGGTTGTATATAGTTGTAAGATGGACCTGCCTATCATGGGTCTGTAGGCAAGTGTAGAAATCTTTAATTTTCCTTTTAAATGTAAATTATGTAAATTGTCTCATTTACAGCAAGTACAGAGGACAAAGACAACCTTAAAGAGTAAGTTTTCACTAAGGCAGTGTAGTCCTGTGCAAATTTAGCCTGCCAGCCTGCCTGTCTGCCTGCCTGCTTGTCTGCCTGCCTGCCTGCCTGCCTGCTGTTGTCTGCCAGCATGCTTATCTACCTGCCTGCCTGCCTGCCTGCCTGCCTGCCTGCCTGCCTGCCTGCCTGCCTGCCTGCCTGCCTGCCTACCTGCCTGCCTGCCTGCTTGCTTGTCTACCTTCTTGTTACCAGCCTGCCTGCCTGCTAGCTGGCTAGTATGTACTCTCCTATTTGTACTCGCCTATTTGTGATTGCAGGGGTCGATTCATAGCTCCTGTCCCTTCCTCTTCGCTGATCGCTACTAGGTCCACTCCCTTATCGTGTGTGTGTGTGTGTATCTTTTCGCCTGCCTACCCCCCCTCCCTCTCTCTCTCTCTCTTTCTCTCTCTCTCCCTTGAGTATTAAGGTCATTCTCTCTCTGCTATCAGCTGTCACCTTTAAATAACATCACCTTTAATGCTGCCTGGTATAACGAGAGAGAGAGAGGGCAAGTAAGAAATAAGATTAATGGGAGCGATGGTGGGAAGTGACATGGGAGACAAGCTTGACACTTGTAACCAGAGAAGGAAGGAGGGGAGAGAGAAGGAAGGAGGGGAGAGGAAGGAGGAGAGAATGAAAGAGAGGAGAGAGAAGGAAGGAGGGGAGAGAGAGAAGGAAGGAGGGGAGAGAGAGAAGGAAGGAGGGGAGAGAGAGAAGGAAGGAGGGGAGAGAGAGAAGGAAGGAGGGGAGAGAGAAGGAAGGAGGGGAGAGAGAAGGAAGGAGGGGAGAGAGAAGGAAGGAGGGAGGAGAGAAGGAAGGAGGGGAGAGAGAAGGAAGAAGGGGAGAGAGAAGGAAGGAGGGGAGAGAGAAGGAAGGAGGGGAGAGAGAAAGAAGGAAGGGACAGACAGAATTAGACGGGCAGGTAAACAGGGAGCAATATCTGTATTCGCCTGTTTGTGGTTGTAGGGGTCGATTCACAGCTCCTGGCCCCGTCTCTACGCTGGTGGCTACTAAATAACATGTCAGACCAACAACACATGTCTATTGTCAAGTATTTCTATTGTTTATTATATTTATTTCGTTTATATTACCTGTGTTTAAAAAGATGTTTATACCACTTAATGTTTATACCACTTAATACGGTTCTTACTGCTCATTCTGGTTCTTACTGCTTGCTCTGGTTCTTACTGCTTACTCTAGTTCTCACTCTGGTTCTTACTCTGGTTCTCACTCTGGTTCTTACTCTGGTTCTCACTCTGGTTCTTACTATGGTTCTCACTCTGGTTCTCTGGTTCTTACTCTGGTTCTTACTCTGGTTCTCACTCTGGTTCTTACTATAGTTCTCACTCTGGTTCTTACTCTTGTTCTTACTCTGGTTCTTACTTTGGTTCTCACTCTTGTTCTTACTCTGGTTCTTACTTGGTTCTCACTCTGGTTCTTACTCTGGTTCTCACTCTGGTTCTTACTCTGGTTCTTACTCTGGTCTTTACTATGCATCTCACTCTGGTTCTTACTCTGGTTTTCACGCTGGGTCTTATTATGGTTCTCTGGTTCTTACTCTGGTTCTTACTCTGGTTCTCACTTTGGTTCTTACTCTGGTTCTTATTCCCTGGCTGTAAAAGCTGGTCAGGAGCTCTATAAATATTATTAAAGTGATGAAAGTGGATCACTTATATTGTTGTGATGTTAAAAGTGATGTAACTGAGCACTCCATCCATCCTCTGGTACACTTAAAGTGGTGGCAGCAGTGGGATACATATGCTCTCTTATTGGTGGCAGTGGTGGGATATATATACTCTCTTAGTGGTGGCAGCAGTGGGATATATATGCTCTCTTAGTGGTGGCAGTGGTGAGATATATATGTTCTCTTAGTGGTGGCAGCGGTGAGATATATATGCTCTCTTAGTGGTGGCAGCAGTGGGATATATATATGCTCTCTTAGTGGTGGCAGTGGTGTGATATACAGTAGACCGGCATTTAACACGGTAGTTACGTTCCTGAAAACGCCGTTTTAGTTAAAAACGTGTTAGACAAACTAAAAAACTAATGAGAAAAATAGGGTTACGTTCCTGGAAGCCCCAAAAAAGCCAAACTTTTTTTTGGACCTCCAGATCTTACAAAAATAAAAGTGAATATGTAATTGTAGTTCATTGTCGTGATGTATTATGTTGTTTTTACTTTAAGACTACAAATGCAACAGAAATAATAGTATTTCTTACCTTAAATTGTGGGTGCTGGTGTTTGTGGATGATTGTGAAGAGTGGAGAGTTATGCTGTGGCCCTACTGGGCTGAAGTGGATGGTAGAGGTTCTGGTACTGAAGTCGATGATTGTACTGGAGTGTGCATAAATTCTGTAATGGATTTCCATTCTATTTTACCCCGCAGTACATTATGCAACTGATGGTAAGGCATCAGCTGCTATAGACACAGTTTCAGGGTCCTCTTCAGTGAAAAAGTCTAACTTTAAGTCAGTCAGTAAATCAGTCAGTCAGTTAGTCAAGTAAGTCAGTAAAGAAGTCAGTAAGACAAGTAAAGAAGTCAGTAAGTCAGTAAAGCAGTCAGTAAGTCAGTCAATAAATCAGTAAAGTCAGTAAGTTAGTCAAGTCAGTAAGTCAGTCAGTAAGTCAGTCAGTAAATCAGTCAGTAAATCAGTCAGTCAGTAAGTCAGTCAAGTCAGTAAGTCAGTCAGTAAGTCAGTCAGTAATACAGTCAAGTCAGTAAGTCAGTCAAGTCAGTCAGTCAGTAAGTCAGTCAGTAAATCAGTCATCACACACTCATATTTACCTCATTCTTTTTATGTGCACAGTGATGCTTCATTATGGCCACTGGTTATCTCTTTAATATCTCTATTTTCTTTGTTAATTCTAAGACTTAAATGCTTAAACCTTTTCTTGTCACTTTCAGCAACACTTGTATGCCTACTGGTTGCCATGATTGCTTGGCAGATTTAAGATATGGCAAGAAAAAGATATAAACTCCTAGCAGAGGATGGTACGTATCCCTCTGGCGACACGCTCAAAAATTTCTCCCCTCCTGCGAATTGTGTTAAGTTAATTTTACGAAGTGTTATACAAAAATTATGCTGCAATTTTTCAGTCTAGCTATAACCAAAATGTGCCAGACAAAACTGTGTTAAATGATGATCTACTGTATATGCTGTCTTAGTGGTGGCAGCGGTGGGATATATATGCTGTCTTAGTGGTGGCAGCAGTGGGATATATATGCTGTCTTAGTGGTGGCAGCAGTGGGATATATATGCTCTTTTAGTGGTGGTAGCAGTGGGATATATATGCTCTCTTAGTGGTGGCAGCGTGGGATATATATGCTCTCTTAGTGGTGACACCAGTGGGATATATATGCTCTCTTAGTGGTGGCAGTGGTGTGATATATATGCTCTCTTAGTGGTGGCAGTGGTGGGATATATATGCTCTCTTAGTGGTGGCAGCGGTGGGATATATATGCTCTCTTAGTGGTGGCAGTGGTGGGATATATATGCTCTCTTAGTGGTGGCAGTGGTGGGATATATATGCTCTCTTAGTTGTGGCAGCGGTGGGATATATATGCTCTCTTAGTGGTGGCAGCAGTGGGATATATATGCTCTCTTAGTGGTGGCAGCGGTGGGATATATATGCTCTCTTAGTGGTGGCAGTGGTGGATATATATGCTCTCTTAGTGGTGGCAGCGGTGGGATATATATGCTCTCTTAGTTGTGGCAGCGGTGGGATATATATGCTCTCTTAGTGGTGGCAGCAGTGGGATATATATGCTCTCTTAGTGGTGGCAATGGTGGGATATGTATGCTCTCTTAGTGGTGGCAATGGTGGGATATATATGCTCTCTTAGTGGTGGCAATGGTGAGATATATATGCTCTCTTAGTGGTGGCAGCAGTGGGATATATATGCTCTCTTAGTGGTGGCAACGGTGAGATATATATGCTCTCTTAGTGGTGGCAGCGGTGGGATATATATGCTCTCTTAGTGGTGGCAACGGTGGGATATATATGCTCTCTTAGTGGTGGCAGCGGTGGGATATATATGCTCTCTTAGTGGTGGCAGCAGTAGTGGGACGTTAACGAGAGCCTCGTTCAGTGCTACTTCAGAACTTAACAACTTAAGCTCATCCACCAATACATTGATATCTTAAAGGAAATTTTAAATTAGGTAATCAGATTCCTTCCGATATGTTAAGTCTGTATTTTTTCATTTGAAAATTATTGTTTTTGTTGATATAAGTGAAAAAATAATTTTTTTTTTTTGCTTTCAGCAATCTTAATTTTTCTCTTAATAGACCTTGTATATAGATTCTGTAAAGTTAATTTCACACATGATTTGGTAGATGGATGAATATATGAGGGATGGTAAGTGTGCTTGTGGATGAATAGCCAGATGGATGGAGGAATGGATGGATAGAGGGATAGAGTGTATGTCCGGCAGTTCCCAAGACACTATTGACCCAAGTTGTAACTCAATAACCACACTTTTTACCCCTGCAACCCCAACCTTCCCACCTGCTGCTCCTCGCCTGCTCCTCCTCGTATGCTGCTCCTCGCCTGCTCCTCCTCGTATGCTGCTCCTCACCTACACCTCCTTGCCTATCCAGCTTGTCCCTATTCACCTGTCGTTCCCCGTCTGCCTCTTGACTGATGTTTACAAATCGTCCTCACACCATCGACAATATCAACACTCACCACCTCAATATATTGGTATTTTGACTCGAGTTTGTATGTAGTGTAGATGATTTTTAATGTTTTGGCTTACAGCTTCATTTTGAGGTATTTTCATGGCTCTTGTGGTCACAACTGAACGCACTGTGGTTCGATTCTCGCACAGATAGAAACACAGGACATGGTTCCTTACACTTGTCCCATTTCACTTAGCAACCTCTTAATAATAATAACAATTATAATAATAATATTCTTTATTTCTACAAGTACATGATACAACTTATACAGACCATAGCTGTCATTAGTGGTATACTATATAGAAAGTCCTTGGTTATGCAGATCATTTCCCGCAAATTAGGTCAATTTTTGTGCCCAGGATGCGACCCACACCAGTCCACTAACACCCAGGTACCTACTTACTACTAGGTGAACATGGACAGCAGGTGTCTGAAGGAAACACGTCCTAATGTTTTCACCCGTACCGGGGATCGAACCACGGACCTCGGTGTGTGAGCTGAGTGTGCTACCAATCGGGCTACGAGAAGAGGCTGGAAGAAACCCAGTAAAAATAAGCCAGGCTTGGTGGCTTTGATGGGTTATGCTGGGTTAAGAACCCTTCAGGTTAATAATCAGATACAGATCACGGTTTAAACAGGTCACATTGACTTAGTTATTTAATCTTAAACTATATAATATACTCTGTGGACTCAAAACTTTTGTGAAAAAATAAATGTATGTAAAATCTAAATCGAAATTTTCAACCAAAAGGTTCCGGGTTCGATTCCCAGACCAGGCAAGTCGTCTGACTAAATCATATCAGGTGTGCAGTTGGTGCAGCTGCGCTTCAAATGCGCTCACAAGAAATACCTTGAAAAGTAGTGTGTGGCTAGATAATGGTCCAAATCGGACCGAAACGTCGTCATACGTTTAACTATATATTATGGGAGGAGGCCCCGAGTTGGTACTCCCATAGTTGCAGTCGTCTTGTGTGTATGTCTGTAGTAAACGATAACTCGGGGCCTCCTACGAGTGAAACCCACTGTACACAGAATGCAAAGAGTAATATAATAATAATAATAATAATAATAATAATAATAATAATAATATATTTACTACAAGTACAAGTACAAGGTATACAGACCATAGCTGACATCAATGACATACTACTATATAGAAAGCCGCTTGTTATGCTGAGTATTTCCCGCAAATTAGGTCAGTTTTGTCCCAGGATGCGACCCACACCAGTCCACTAACACCCAGGTACCCATTTTTACACTGATAAGTGAACAGGGACAGCAGGTGTCTTATGGAAACACGTCCCAAATGTTTTCCAGCCGTCCCGGAGGAGATTCGAACCCCGGACTTTAGTGCGTGAGCTGAGTGCGCTAGCGATCAAGCTACGGGACACCAGAGGCTTGAACAGTGATAATCTCTGTGAGGAAAAGAATGGGAGGAGAGTACTGTGCCCAAGGGACAGTACTCTCCTCCTATTTTTTCCCTCATTTTTGTATCTGACAGACAGGAAAATGAATCGTATCATTGTATTAGCCTTTGTAGATGATGCTAGAATTTGTACGTGTGTGTTATTCATGGAATATGCTGCAAATATAAACTAAAACGAGTATAAAATTAACTCTAACCACTCAATAGTGGTTAGAAGCACTAAATCATAATGTCAGAGACTCGATTTCAAGGATCACAACGTTATTTTGACATTTGTGAGGAGAATGATAGGATGGATAACGAGAACCTTCAAAACAAAAGATGCCAACCCAATGATGGTTCTCTTTAAGGCGCTTGTTCTCTCTAGGATGGAATATTGCTGCACACTAACATCCCCTTGTAAAGCTGGCGAAACTGCGCATGTAGAGAATGTACACAGAAAATTAACTTTTTCTAAATTCAGCCAAGAACCAAAATTAATTGGAAACGTTTGAAGTCCCTCGACCTGTAATCCCTGGAATGTAGGCGAGAAAGACCATAATTTACACCTGGAAAATCCTAGAGGAATTGTACATGAATGGTATACAATACTGACAAGATGAGAATTAGACACATGTGCAACATCTGGGTGTCTTTATTGTAGACGTTTCGCCTCAGTGGCTTATCAATACAAATTCAAGACCATAATTGAATTTGTTAGTAAAGTCACTGGATGGCGAAACGTCTAGAATAAAGATACATAGAGGGATTGGTCTCGAATCAACACATACAAATCACTCCTTGCGAAGAGGCAGCAAAATACACCCAATGAAAAGTGTAAGGGGACCAAGATTATTCAACAGTCTCCTATCATACATAAGAAGAATTACCAACAGCTACCTACAGTAGCTCTGTTCAAGAGGGAATTGTATAAGTACCTGATCAGCCGGGCTGTAGCTCGTACGTCGGACATCGTGCGACCAGAAGTAACAGCCTGGTTGATCAGACCTTGATCCACCAGAGTCCTGGTATGGTGTCCTAGTTTGTCCTGGAAAGCAGCCTGTTATTATCGATCTTGTCAATGCCCTCGGAGTATTTTGTATATTGTGGTTGTATCTCCTCTAGTTCTGTGTACACATGATTTGCAGTTGGGGGAAACTACTTGTCATTTGAGGTTACTACAACTGAATCACTTAAATGAAGCTGCAGTCTCCTGCTGGAAGATATAGACAGGCAGATTTCATACAGCAGCAGCTGGTGTTGCAGCAGCTGGTGTTGCAGCAGCTGGAACAGTTAGCCAATGCAAATGGGTTTAGGAAACAGCGTGGGACGCCTAACCAATCAGTGGGAACTGAAGAACCACCAGTCTCGATCACCAGCCAGTTAATTCCAATCAGCAGATGGTATTTGAAATGGAGTCTCGATCCTCCGCCCACCAATCTGGAAGGAAACAAACACACACACACACACACACACACACACACACACACACACACACACACACACGCACACACCACACACACACACACACACACACACACACACACACACACACACACACTAATCAGGAAGAAGAAGAGTCTATCATAACAATAGATCTGAGGACCATAGGGAGGGAGCCACGCCAGTAGATACAATGGGCCGTAGCAACAGCGTTCTCCCGGTGTGTACAGAAGTAGTATATCTTGTAGCACGCACACACACACATACACACACACACATACACACACACACATACACACACACACATACACACACACACACACACGCACACACATACAACAGGCCTAGTGTCTAATCGACATGTGCCTAGGACAAAATGATAACTAACACACACACCCAGTAGCGGCCAGTGAAGAGGCGGGGCCAGGAGCTATGAATCGACCCCTGCAACCACAACTAGGTGAGTACACACACACACACCACTCTTAGTTTGTCCACGATTGTCCAGACGTCGACTGTGTACAGCAAGTGGACGAGATGGCGGCCATTGTCTGTATATATTGTCATGACTTACTGGTACAAACATCTTGACTGTTAATTATCACTTTGTTAAAGGCACTTGTTGATAAGACACTTGGCCTGTTTGATGTGTGTGTGTGTGTGTGTGTGTGTGTGTTGTGTGTGTGTGTGTTGTCGTAAATACCATAGTGAAAATAGGAAATAAAACCTGAGCGCTTTCATATGCTTACTCACATCTTCAGAGGAATATGAAGAAGAGGCAAGAGAAGGACATTTTTAAATGCTTTATATCCAATTTTCACTGTAGTATTTTATATACTTGCAATTACGTATTTTACTGCTCCATATATATATATATATATATAT
This sequence comes from Cherax destructor, assembly GCA_009830355.1. Taxonomy (NCBI): domain Eukaryota; kingdom Metazoa; phylum Arthropoda; class Malacostraca; order Decapoda; family Parastacidae; genus Cherax; species Cherax destructor. Next base: position 376,951 of record WNWK01000482.1, read on the forward strand.
ATATATATATATATATATATATATATATATATATATATATATATATATATATATATATAATTGTTTGAATATTGTGATATAAAGTGGTGGTTGTATGTATATGAGGGGCAGCATTAAGCAGTATTGCAGCGTTGATCCCCCGTTTCTCTCACTGGCCATTGCTTCAGCAATTTACGGGATTGATATGCAGTTATCACATCATCAACTGTATAATTGATGTTCCCTGCGTCCCATTCTGCTACAGTCTCTGTAATAATTTACTAGCTGCTGTTTTCTCTCTCTCTCTCTCTCTCTCTCTCTCTCTCTCTCTCTCTCTCTCTCTCTCTCTCTCTCTCTCTCGTCAGCTGCAGGTGTCAGTATTACAGGATTAATCCTGACACAACTTGGGGTAATGAGTCTCCGAGGTCTGGCCTATTGCTGTTGTCACAATGTGTTACTGAACCTCCACTCATATTGTACCATCACACTCCAATATTCCTCTTTAGTGTGTAAATGATGATTATTTATTGGACCCTCATCTCCAGCCCGCTTGTGTAATATATATATATAT
>WNWK01000482.1:380000-473848 GCA_009830355.1 Cherax destructor
GGTGTGTTTCTTGCCCCTACTCCTCTGTCCCCTTTCCTCGTCAAGGAAGATTGAACAGAGGTCTCCGCACGGACACCTGTGACAAAACTCACATTAGACATCCCTCAAAATATTCCTGAACACACTTGTACTCTACCTTCACCTATGGTACCTTGGTACAGAGAACATCGATAATTTTTTTGTCTGACCACTAGTTACAAGAAGGGATGGATTTGGGAGGGACCTGTCTTCTCAATGTTTACATTCTTCTTCGTCAAAATTATCTGCCCCTCACATTTGACAGTATAAGTCTCCATACTGATGCTTCATCTTCACATTGTTCCAGACTATGGAGCAAAACTCTTCTCCAGGCTAATGGACTGACCACCTCAAGGGTGATGGACTGATTACACCGTCTTTACATCGCTACTGCTTCTGCTGCCTCATCTGTATTCGACTGAAGAAGCCAACTATGTAGGTGAAACGTTTGGGAATAAAGATACCTAACTGTTACACACGTGTCTTATCAACTTGTCGCTATTGCATACCATTACTATATTCATTCCTCTGGGTAAGGGAGGGTCGACAGTAGGGGATCCATTCTTCTGCAGAGTGCTTAAGTTTACTCTTGCCAGGACCTCTGATATTTTTGGGAGATTTAAATTTTGCCACCGAAGTGGCTAGTTTACTGTGCACGCTATATCCATCCTGTGGAGGGTAGCGCATATGGATACACAACAGGCCCAGGAACTAGACCCCAAAAGGGAGAACTGAGACGTATGAGCAAGTTCCCTCACACATGCTGACCATTGTTTACCTAGCAATAACTAGAAACCTACATACCTAGGTGGTTGTGGACCGTGTACTAGAGAGGAGGAGCTAAGGACTAAGCTATAAATAAGCCACACTGGCTTTCGTGGGTTATCTTGGCTTATCGTGGGTTAATAAGGAAAGAGAAAGTCTTCTTGTATACATACAACCCTGTAAATCAGTGTGTTAACCCAGCCACGATAGACAGACTAACCTTAAGCACTGCACTGAACCAGCCACGATAGACAGATTAACCTTATGCGTTAAACTGAACCAGCCACGATAGATAGACTAACCTTATGCGTTAAACTGAACCAGCCACGATAGATACATCATTCGCTAGTCACCAGAGCAGTGGGTTGGCCAGGATAGCAAATGTTTGTGTCAGATGAGTGTGATATGATATCTGGATGGAGAATGCTTTTATTCTGACACTGGGAATTTTATCTTGTGAGAAGATATCCGTCTTTTTCCACTCTTAATCCTCCTCTTCTTTCTTCTAGCTCTCCAATAAGTCTTTTCTATCTCCTCTTCATTGTTTTTATGTGCTTTCTATTCTCCTTTCATTTATTCTTGCTTCTTGCCTCTTATTCTTGTTCCTCCTTGTCTTCTTAATCATTGTTATTCTCCTCATCTCTTCTTCCTCCCTTTAACCCTTCACGTATTCTTATTCTTCCTCTTCCTATTTTTCATTTTCCAATTGTTCCATGGCTACGTTTTTTCACATTTATTTCCTGTTCCTTCTTAAATAAGTCAGGACAAACTACTGCAAGGAGTTGTTATTCTCCTGATTCTTCTTTTCCTCCTCCTCCTCCATCTCCTCCTTTCCCCGAATCATATCACGAAGGATTCCGAACGGTCGTGTTTCATGTGGTAAGAATCCTTCCACTAGAAGAGGACCGAGGTCGCGCGAGTCATCCCTCCCCCAGCATCATCAGGGCCACAGCATCCAGCCTCTGGGATGATCCATCCCGACCTCTCATCTCACACGGGTCCTGGATGCTCCATTGGATTCCTCTGTTTAGCCGTTTACGCGATGAGATGCGTTTGTGTGTACTGAAGAAAGAGATGGAAGGATCTGTTGACGGGGGAGGCAACATGGAGATCGAACACCCTCTTCTCTCTTTGATGCTCTAATTTTGAGGAATATGAGAGACGTATAGAAGAGCCTTAAAAGAGCTTTATAAAACCCTTTTTAAAGAGCGAAACGTTGTGTGGTAAATAGAGACTTACGACGACGTTTCAGTCCGACTAGTGTTAGTGTGACTTTGTAAATGGTCCAAGTTGGAGCGAAACGTCGTCGTAAGCTCCTCTCTAGTAAGGGCGGGTTATTTGTGAATTGTTCCAGTGCTGGTGTCGTTACTTTTCGTTCTTTAACAATATTTCTTCGCAGAAACTTCCAGCCATTGGTTTTTACGTGTCATTCTAGCGTCTGTAAATATTTGACTGATGCTCACCTATGTTTTTTCAGAAGAAATATATATAAAATATTTTTCAGCCACTACAGAAAATGCATTGTGATGCGTAGCTTAAATATGAAGGGTTAGGAGGGGAATTAAGAATTGTGTACTGCCTTACTGCTAGTGTGACAGTGAGGGGGTAATAATCAAAGCCGTATCTGTAAATATCTTGAGGGAACTAGACAGGACTCGAGTCCTGCTGACAGAACCAATCAAGTTGGATAATTAATAGATTATAGTGACCTTTATATATATATATATATATATATATATATATATATATATATATATATATATACCAGTCTGTTATTTTCGAGAGAATAACTTAGGAATAAAGATAATAACTAAAGAATAGAGAGAAAGGGGAGAATTTAGACGAGTTCATTCTGTCTGGGACAACTTGAACGAGACTCCAATTTTTTCGATAATATTAAAGAGATTGTTTTTCTTGTTAAGATCTGTGTGTGTGTGTGTGTGTGTGTGTGTGTGTGTGTGTGCTTGTGTGTGTGTGTGTGTGTGTGTGTGTACTCACCTAGTTGTGGTTACAGAGGTCGATTCATAGCTCCTGGCCCCGCCTCTTCACTGGCCGCTACTGGGTCACTCTCTCTTCGCCATGAGCCTTATCATACCTCTCCTTGAAGCTATGAATGGATCCTGCCATCACATCACTTACTCTGTGACTGAAGAAATACTTCCTAACATCCCTGTGATTCATCTGAGTCTTCAACTTCCAACTGTGACCCCTTGTTGCTGTGTCCCATCTCTGGAACATTCTGTCTCTGTCCACCTTGTCATTTCCTCTCAGTATTTTATATAAGAACATAAGAAAGAAGGAACACTGCAGCAGGCCTACTGGCCCATGCGAGGCAAGTCCAAGTCTCCCACCAGCTTAAGCCAATGCCCCGACCCAGCCAGGTCAGGTTACATTCACTTAAGGAAGGAGCACGGCATCTGACCTAGTAGCACAAGCTAGTCAGGACCAACTCACACCATCCGCACCCCCTCATATATTTATCTAGCCTATTTTTAAAACTACACAACGTTTTAGCCTCTATAACTGTACTCGGAAGTTTGTTCCACTCATCGACAACTCTATTACCAAACCAATGCTTTCCTATATCCTTCCTGAATCTGAATTTATCCAACTTAAAGCCATTGCTGCGAGTCCTGTCAATACTAGATATTTTTAGCACGCTATTTACATCCCCTTTATTTATTCCTGTTTTCCATTTATACACCTCAATCATATCTCCCCTAATTCTACGCCTTTCTATAGAGTGCAGATTCAGGGCCCTCAGTCTATCCTCATAGGGAATATTTCTGATACATGGGATCAACTTAGTCATCCTCCTTTGTACGTTTTCCAGAGCATTTATGTCCATTCTGTAATACGGTGACCAAAACTGTGCAGCATAATCTAGATGAGGCCTAACCAAGGATATATAGAGTTGAAGAACAACCTGAAGACTCCTATTATTTATGCTTCTTGATATGAAGCCAAGGATTCTGTTCGCTTTATTGCGAACACTTATGCACTGCTGTCTTGGTTTTAGATCACTGCTAACCAGAACTCCTAAATCCTTTTTGCAATCAGTAGTATTAAGATCTACATTATTTAGTTTATAAGTGGCAGGGTTATTGTCCTGTCCAATATTTAGAACTTTGCATTTATCTATATTAAACTGCATCTGCCACTTCTCCGACCACTGCATCAGTCTATTCAAATCTTCCTGAAGTGCTCTAATGTCCTCATTTGAATGAATTGGACGGCCTATTTTGGTGTCATCGGCAAACTTGCTTATGTCGCTATTTATTCCCTCATCTATGTCGTTAATGTAGATTGTGAACAACAAGGGGCCCAATACTGACCCCTGTGGAACACCGCTTGTGACACTTCCCCACTCTGATTTCTCCCCATTTATGCAAACTCTCTGCTGCCTATTTGTCAACCATGCCTCTATCCAGGAAAAAATTTCTCCTCCTATTCCGTGTGCCTTAATTTTCCTCAATAGTCTCTGATGTGGGACTCTATCAAAAGCCTTACTGAAGTCCATATACACAATATCATATTCATTACCATGATCTACCTCCTCAAATACCTTAGTGAAAAAGTTATTAAATTTGTAAGGCAGGAACGCCCTTTTGTAAAACCGTGCTGAGATTCGTTGATTAATTTATGCTTTTCAAGATGGCTGCGAATTGCCTTGGCAATTATTGATTCCATAAATTTTCCCACTATGGAGGTTAGGCTTATTGGTCTATAGTTCGAAGCTAAGGACCTGTCACCTGCTTTGAAAATAGGTATTACATTTGCCATTTTCCACTTATCTGGCACCATGCCAGTTTGCAGTGATATGTTGAAAAGATTAGCCAACGGTTTGCTAAGCTCCTCTTTACATTCCTTTAGAACCCTTGCATACAGTTCATCAGGGCCTGGGGATTTGTTAGGTTTTAATTTATCTATTTGTCTAAGGACCATGTCACTTGTGACCCTAATCGTGCATAGTTTACTATCGTCCTGGTCTGTCGTTATCGTGTCCCCCCTATCTCTCCTGTCCTCCAGTGTCGTCAGGTCGATTTCCCTTAACCTCTCCTCGTAGGACATACCCCTTAGCTCCGGGACTAGTCTTGTTGCAAACCTTTGCACTTTCTCTAGCTTCTTTACGTGCTTGGCTAGATGTGGGTTCCAAACTGGTGCTGCATACTCCAGTATGGGCCTAACGTACACAGTGTACAGGGTTCTGAACGATTTCTTATTAAGATGTCGAAATGCTGTTCTTAGGTTTGCTAGGCGCCCGTATGTGTGTTAGTTACCATTTTGTGGTGTCGATTGTACTAGCCTTGAGTAGTCTGTGGTGTGTGTGTGTTAGCCAACACTCACACCCGTTCCACCGTCCACACCCGACCACCCGTGCAACAGCTTTACCACCCTCCACCCTGTATACTCACCTTGTTTCTCAGTCATACTCCTCGTTTATCACCTCACCCGTATACCACCCTCCACACCCGTATACCACCCTCCACACCCGTATACCACCCTCCACACCCGTATACCACCCCTCCACACCCGTATACCACCCTTCCACACCCGTATACCACCCCTCCACACCCATATTCCATCCCTCCCCACCCGTATACCACCCTCCACACCCGTATACCACCCCTCCACACCCGTATACCACCCCTCCACACCTGTCGTGTTCCACCAACGTTCGTGTCACCTAAGTAAGCGCAAACTTACGATAACCTGAACCTTGGTAACGTATACCTCAGTATCTCACCAATAATTTTCTCACAACTGTAAATTTTGGACTTAAAAGACTGTTAATGTGTCTAATACCTTGAATATATTATGTTAAACTTGTGAGAAGTTGTGATTTAGTGATGTAAGGAGGAGGGAAGGGTGTGAGTAAGTGAGGGAAGATTGATGTGAGGGGAAGGAGGGAGGGGAATGATAGAGGGTAAGATGGAATGAGAGAGAGTAAGAAGAAAGGAAAAAGAGAAAGAGTAACATGGAAGAGAAGAGAGAGGATTGAGAGACTGAATAATAATGTAGAGAGCCATTTTTATTTATTGACTTACAGAAGACAAATCAAAATTGATTTTCAGAATTTTCGTTCATGGGCGACCCATGACCAAAGCCAAAAACCAACTTTTACATTGAAAATTAGTTGAATTTGTTGGCGTTACTCAAATCTTGTGTAGACCTAGTTCAATTGAGCCTATCGTGAATTTTCACACGAAGATGGTCACGTATCCGAGTGAAATTGTTATTTTAATTAGGCCTAAAACACAGCCTATGTGGGTTGTTGATACATTTTATATAATTGAAGATATAAATCCAGATGTGATCCTTTTAATCCTTTTTGAGGCCTAGTTTCTAGGCCTATTGTGTGTCCTTAAGTTTTTGTAGTACCATCCACAGGATGGATATGAGGTGCATAACAAACTAGCCACTACCATCCACAGGATGGATATGAGGTACACAATAAACTAGCAGACCAATGAGAAAACACATAACTGCCACTACCATCCACAGGATGGATATGAGGTACACAATAAACTAGCCACTACCATCCACAGGATGGATATGAGGTACACAATAAACTAGCCAGAACCATCCACAGGATGGATATGAGGTACACAATAAACTAGCCACTACCATCCACAGGATGGATATGAGGTACACAATAAACTAGCCAGAACCATCCACAGGATGGATATGAGGTACACAATAAACTAGCCAGAACCATCCACAGGATGGATATGAGGTACACAATAAACTAGCACTACCATCCACAGGATGGATATGAGGTACACAATAAACTAGCCACTACCATCCACAGGATGGATATGAGGTACACAATAAACTAGCCACTACCATCCACAGGATGGATATGAGGTGCATAACAAACTAACCACTACCATCCACAGGATGGATATGAAGTACACAATAAACTAGCCACTACCATCCACAGGATGGATATGAGGTGCACAATAAACTAGTCACTACCATCCACAGGATGGATATGAGGTACACAATAAACTAGCCACTACCATCCACAGGATGGATATGAGGTACACAATAAACTAGCCACTACCATCCACAGGATGGATATGAGGTGCATAACAAACTAACCACTACCATCCACAGGATGGATATGAGGTACACAATAAACTAGCCACTACCATCCACAGGATGGATATGAGGTGCACAATAAACTAGTCACTACCATCCACAGGATGGATATGAGGTACACAATAAACTAGCCACTACCATCCACTGGATGGATATGAGGTACACAATAAACTAGCCACTACCATCCACAGGATGGATATGAGGTACACAATAAACTAGCCACTACCATCCACAGGATGGATATGAGGTGCACAATAAACTAGCTACTATCATCCACTGGATACACATGAGGTGCACAAAAAACTAGACACTTCGTAGGCAAAATCTAAATCTAATCTACTGGCTAACTAGTGTTCTAAATGCTACACTGTAAAAGGCCAGTAAATTTAGCAAGAGAAAATGGCCCCTTGTGTCCAGTACTCCGGCAGGTATGATTTGCGTATGCCATATAAGCGACAGCATAATTAACCGGATTTACCACTGCCTTGAGCAGACGGAGTGGGAAGAGTTCTAACCTCCACGGATTTACCGCTTCCTGTAGGCCTCTAAAAAGGCCTATGGACAATTTCACAGTGGTGTTTTAATGTTAATCTCGTTTCGCGTTGTTTTCTGTACACAAAACATGGAAGAGGGGAAAGGGAGGGGAGGGAAGAGGGGAAAGGGAGGCATAAGGGAGAGGGGAAGGGGAGGCAGGAGGGAGAGGGAAGTATGTTAATTATAGGGTCATCTCTAGAGCAGCAGAGGGGAGAGGGTATCTATAACTTCCCCTCTTCCTAAATGACCCTTGCTCCGTTTCCCCTTGGTCTAATATTAGCGTTGGTAAGACAAGGTTAAGCTAGTTAATAAGTGAGGGAGATGACTAGGGTAATGAGGGAGATATCTAGGGTAATGAGGGAGATGTCTAGGGTAATGAGGGAGATGTCTAGGGTAATGAGGGAGATGTCTAGGGTAATGAGGGAGATGTCTAGGGTAATGCGGGAGTGATGGAGTTGTCTAGGGTAATGAGGGAGATGTTTAGGGTAATTAGAGAGTGAGGGAGTAATGTGATATCAGAGGTAATAATAATAATAATAATAATAATAATAATAATAAATAATAATAATAATAATAATAATAATAATAATAAATATTTCTAAAAAGTAAATTAGATAAATGATACAGAATAAATTAACTTTACTGGCAAACATTAATAAAAGTAACTAATAAACCAGAATATTTAAAGCCACCTTATAGTTAACTCCTAACTACTAGATTGGCAATTAAGTTGGGTTTAAAAAAATTCTTAAAGTTTGACATTAAAAATTTTGTTAATTCTGGGATTTTTTTATTTTTGTTTGTAAATCATTTGGTATAATTTTTATGGTTATATATTGGATTTATATATATATATATATATATATATATATATATATATATATATATATATATATATATATATATATATATATATATATATATATATATATATATATATATATATATATATACAGAGAGAGAGAGACACACACACACACACACACACACACACAAGACCAAGAGCTGGAGTGTGCTAGGAAGGCTTGCAGTGCCTTGGACGGTACTCCTTGGAACGTAGGCGATAAAGACGCATCATATTGTCCACCTGTAAGGCTGTGCAGGGATTAGTTCCAAGTCTTCACGCTGAAATCACGGAAACAAGACTGGAAGATGGTGCTAAATACATGCCAGTGAAAAGTACGTTGCTTTAATTGTGGTAATTGTGAAAGATTGGTGAGGGATACTCTCTCTCTCTCTCTCTCTCTCTCTCTCTCTCTCTCTCTCTCTCTCTCTCTCTCTCTCTCTCTCTCTCTCTCTCTCTCTCTCTTCTCTCTTCTCTCCCCCTTTCCCTCCTCTCTATATATAAAGATCTACGTTAAATTGGAGAAGTAATTTCCTGTGAGTTTTTACAGGACCGGAAGTAGTGGTTTCGTTGGTGGTGGTAGTGGTGGTGGTGGTGGTTGTTGTGGTGGTGGTGGTTGTTGTGGTAGTTGTGGTGGTGGTTGTGGTAGTGGAGATAGTGGTGGTAGTGGTGATAGTGGTAGTGGAGATAGTGGTGGTAGTGGAGACAGTGGTGGTAGTGGTGATAGTGGTAGTGGAGATAGTGGTGGTAGTGGAGATAGGGGTAGTGGAGATAGTGGTGGTAGTGGTGATAGTGGTAGTGGAGATAGTGGTGGTAGTGGAGATAGTGGTGGTAATGGTGGTGGATAGCATGGACTGGAGAAGTGGAGTGCAGCAGAGGGATTAGTAGAACTTAGTGGGATATGAGAGGAGGGGAAAAGATAATGAAATCTGGTGGAGTAGAAGTTTGGAATGTGATGTAGACTGGACTGGAAATGGAGCAGCAACTGATGAATAAATTAGGAACTTAAGAAAGCAGAAATTAAAGAGAGAGAGAAGATAATAAAAGAGGTACAATGAGAGGTGACTTAAGAGAGATGTACAATAGAGTACAAAGAGAAGGGAACTAAAAAGTTTAAACAAGAGAGGGTAAAGAAGGTACAAAGAGAGGGTACAAAGAGAGGGTACAAAGAGAGGGGAACGAAGAGAAGATACAAAGAGAGAGGGGAATAAAGAAAAGATACAAAGAGAGGGGGAATAAAGAGAAGGTACAAAGAGAGAGGGAACAAAGAGAGGGGAACGAAGAGAAGATACAAAGAGAGAGGGGAATAAAGAAGAGATACAAAGAGAGGGGGAATAAAGAGAAGGTACAAAGAGGGGGGAACAAATAAAAGGTACAAAGAGAGGGTATAAAGAGAGGGTACGAAAAGAAGGTACGAAAAGAAGGTATAAAGAGAGGGTACAAAGAAAGGGTACAAAAAGAATGCACAAAGAGAGGGTACAAAGAGAGAGGGGGTACAAGGAGAGGGGGGAACAAAGAGAGGGGGCACCCCCCCTACTAAAACCTGTAATCCACTTAGCCAAAACAATCTCCACGTAAATTATTATTCAAATGTAATTTAAGTCATTACACAGTATTACATTGATGACCTGGATGATAATGTAACTAGTGGGGGGAGGGGGGAGGGGGGAGCCTACCTCAGAGTAGGTTCCATGAGGGAGGTCCAAGTCACCTACTGGCCCATGCTTGGCAGGTCCAAGTCACCTACTGATACATGCTAGGCAGGTCCAAGTCACCTACTGGCCCATGCTTGGCAGGTCCAAGTCACCTACTGATACATGTAGGCAGGTCCAAGTCACCTACTGGCCCATGCTAGGCAGGTCCAAGTCACCTACTGGTCCATGCTTGGCAGGTCCAAGTCACCTACTGATACATGCTAGGCAGGTCCAAGTCACCTACTGGCCCATGCTAGGCAGGTCCAAGTCACCTACTGGCCCATGCTAGGCAGGTCCAAGTCACCTACTAGCCCATGACTAGGCAGTCCAAATAAGTAGCCCATGCTAGGCAGGTCCAAGACTATGCCCATGCTAGCAGGTCCAAGTGACCTGCTAGCTCATGCTATGCAGGTCCAAGTCACCTACTAACCTCATGCTAGGCAGGTCCAAGTCACCTACTAGCTCCATGCTAGGCAGGTCCAAGTCACCTACTAGCTCATGCTAGGCAGGTCCAAGTCACCTACTACTCATGCTAGGCAGGTCCAAGTCACCTACTACCTCATGCTATGCAGGTCCAAGTCACCTACTAACCTCATGCTAGCAGGTCCAAGTCACCTACTGGCCCATGCTAGGCAGGTCCAAGTCACCTACTGGCCCATGCTAGGCAGGTCCAAGTCACCTACTAGCCCATACTAGGCAGATCCAAATAAGTGGCCCATGCTAGGCAGGTCCAAGTCACCTACTAACCCATGCTATGCAGGTCCAAGTCACCTACTAGCTCATGCTAGGCAGGTCCAAGTCACCTACTAACCCATGCTAGGCAGGTCCAAGTCACCTACTAGCTCATGCTAGGCAGGTCCAAGTCACCTACTAGCTCATGCTAGGCAGGTCCAAGTCACCTACTAACCCATGCTAGGCAGGTCCAAGTCACCTACTAACCCATACTAGGCAGATCCAAATAAGTGGCCCATGCTAGGCAGGTCCAAGTCACCTACTAACCCATGCTATGCAGGTCCAAGTCACCTACTAGCTCATGCTAGGCAGGTCCAAGTCACCTACTAACCCATGCTAGGCAGGTCCAAGTCACCTACTAGCTCATGCTAGGCAGGTCCAAGTCACCTACTAACCCATGCTAGGCAGGTCCAAGTCACCTACTAGCTCATGCTAGGCAGGTCCAAGTCACCTACTAACCCATGCTAGACAGGTCCAAGTCACCTACTACCTCATGCTAGGCAGGTCCAAGTCACCTACTACCTCATGCTAGGCAGGTCCAAGTCACCTACTAGCTCATGCTAGGCAGGTCCAAGTCACCTACTAACCCATGCTAGACAGGTCCAAGTCACCTACTACCTCATGCTAGGCAGGTCCAAGTCACCTACTACCTCATGCTAGGCAGGTCCAAGTCACCTACTAACCCATGCTAGGCAGGTCCAAGTCACCTACTAGCTCATGCTAGGCAGGTCCAAGTCACCTACTACCTCATGCTAGGCAGGTCCAAGTCACCTACTACCTCATGCTAGGCAGGTCCAAGTCACCTACTAGCTCATGCTAGGCAGGTCCAAGTCACCTACTACCTCATGCTAGGCAGGTCCAAGTCACCTACTAACCCATGCTAGACAGGTCCAAGTCACCTACTACCTCATGCTAGGCAGGTCCAAGTCACCTACTAGCTCATGCTAGGCAGGTCCAAGTCACCTACTAACCCATGCTAGACAGGTCCAAGTCACCTACTACCTCATGCTAGGCAGGTCCAAGTCACCTACTACCTCATGCTAGGCAGGTCCAAGTCACCTACTAACCCATGCTAGGCAGGTCCAAGTCACCTACTAGCTCATGCTAGGCAGGTCCAAGTCACCTACTACCTCATGCTAGGCAGGTCCAAGTCACCTACTACCTCATGCTAGGCAGGTCCAAGTCACCTACTAGCTCATGCTAGGCAGGTCCAAGTCACCTACTACCTCATGCTAGGCAGGTCCAAGTCACCTACTAACCCATGCTAGACAGGTCCAAGTCACCTACTACCTCATGCTAGGCAGGTCCAAGTCACCTACTAGCTCATGCTAGGCAGGTCCAAGTCACATCCTTCCCAGAACCCGTCTTCCAGCGCCTCTGTAACTCAGCCACAATGGTTCAGCAGTTGTGACAAGCATGTCCTCCCTTGAGTCTATGTTCATATGGGTCGTAGATTAACACACATGTGCAACAGTTGGGTGTCTTTATTGATGCAACGTTCCGCCTATACAACTGGCTTCTTCGAACACAAATGGAGCAGTAGAAATGATGAAGCAATCAGACCATCAACCTTGGAGAAGGAGCCTCCTGTGTAGACGAAACGTTTCATGAATTAAAATACCGAACTATTGCATTTGTGTTTTAATCTTCAATTTGTTTGCATTTTATAGCATTATCAACAATCGTTTGGGTTGTGATGGTTGTGCTATTCCATTTTGTCTGTTATTTTGCGTTTCAGCGGACTTTTCAAAGACTTTTATGGTGTGCGACGTTAGGTCAACTGGTCAGTACTGTCCAGGGACTTTCTATGAAGTGTTTTTACATGCCATTTAATCCCATATCGACTCACAAATACACACTTAGGAGAGAAAAGCTTAAACGACATTTCGGTCTGACATGGACCGTTTACAGAGTAAATTTACGAAGTAAATGGTCCAAGTCGGAGCGAAACGTCGTGGTAAGTTTCTCTTTCCTATGTGCAGGTTATTTGTGTACTGTTCCAGTCACGGTATTGTGACTTTTTGTTATGGTTGACCAATACGATGGGGAAGGTCTGTTTAAACGGGGTGGAATCAGAGTGGGAACCAGTCACAGCTGGCGTCCCACACGGATCAGTTTTAGGCCCACTGCTATTCATGATTTAGATGTATGACCTTCCCGAGGGTTTAAAAAAACTAGGTATCTTTACTGACGAAACCTTTCGTCTACACCGCATGATTCACCAGTCGAATATATATATATATATATATATATATATATATATATATATATATATATATATATATATATATATATATATATATATATATATAAATTATATATTATGAAAATGTAATGCAATTCATGTGTGTATGTGTGTGACATGAATTGCATTACATTTTCATAAGTTTTCGATGTTAAGGTTAATAATGTAGTGCTTGATCGTCAATATGGCGGACACACCTCGTGTATTATGGACCAACACCGTTTTCTATAGATGTAAACACAAGCTGGCTCTTAGGACAAACTAATAAAAATAAATTAAAAAAATTGCACCTCCATTAAAAAAGGGAGGTAAAAACAACGAAGGAACACTTGCCACGAAAATAAATGTAACAGTTACATGGACTAGACAACAACAGCGCCACTTGTTACGTTAACTATTGTATAACGATGCCTAGGTGTTTTTTCGCCTTTTTTCAGTTACTACCTCCTTTCTTTTTTTCCCCCCATCTTTCTCCAACTGTTTTCGTGTGTCTCTTCAAGGAAGGAGGAGGAGGAAGAACCTTGATGCTGGTACAGAGGTTCTGGGTTTAAGGAATGGGTTAACCATCTCGTTCCTTGGGTCAAACCTAATTGTTTCTCGATTTCCCCAGGTGCTGTGTGGCCCCTACAGGCTTAGAGTTTCTCAGCAGAAATAATTGTCTCATATTGTCTCTTATTCTCTCATTCCCAATAATATATATATATATATATATATATATATATATATATATATATATATATATATATATATATATATATATATATAATTTGTTTTAATGTCAGGAGATAATTCCTTTAATTTCCGCCCTTTCCATCAATCCTCTCCTCTCCCTCTCAACAGGTGACACCTTTCCATCCCTAATGCCTCCCTATCTCCCCCTTCCCTCCTCCCTCCCCCCTGGAATGTGGGGGTCACTCACCCCTTCACTGGGACTTAATTACTGGTCAGATCCAATCGTAGAGGGCCTGAACCAGGTCGTTACGACCACCCTACTACACTCTCGTAACCACTCCAGCAGTGGTTATTTAGTGGTTAATTTAAGGGGAGGGAAGGGGGCAGTTAAAGTGCCCTTAGTAATTCCTGGGAGAGTAAAGGGAGGGAGATTACAGGAAGGGAGAGTGAGGGAAGAGAGAGCAAGGGAGAGTAAAGGGATGGAGAGTAGAAAGTAAAGGGAGTAACGGAGAGAGAATAAAGGGAAGGAGAGTAAATGGAGGGAGATGAAATGCTCCTTGCAACACAGATATTTGGCCTTATACTTGGTGAAGGGCTCTTCATCCGAGGAATTGGAATTGTTCTCCCCTTTCTAGAATCAAATCTGATTACCTCCTATTATCAGGGAGTTGTACGACCCCAACGGGTTTAGCGTTTCCCAAAGGTTATAATTGTCCCCTGTTGTGACCTTGTCAATAGACAGTGTGACCTTGTCAATAGACAGTGTGACCTTGTCAGTAGACAGTGTGACCTTGTCAGTAGACAGTGTGACCTTGTCAGTAGACATTGTGACCTTGTCAGTAGACAGTGTGACCTTGTCAGTAGACAGTGTGACCTTGTCAGTAGACAGTGTGACCTTGTCAGTAGACAGTGTGACCTTGTCAGTAGACAGTGTGACCTTGTCAGTAGACAGTGTGACCTTGTCAGTAGACAGTGTGACCTTGTCAGTAGACAGTGTGACCTTGTCAGTAGACAGTGTGACCTTGTCAATAGACAGTGTGACCTTGTCAGTAGAAAGTGTGACCTTGTCAGTAGACAGTGTGACCTTGTCAGTAGACATTGTGACCTTGTCAGTAGACATTGTGACCTTGTCAGTAGACAGTGTGACCTTGTCAATATACAGTGTAACCTTGTCAGTAGACAGTGTGACCTTGTCAATAGACAGTGTGACCTTGTCAGTAGACAATGTAACCTTGTCAGTAGACAGTGTGACCTTGTCAATAGAGAGTGTGACCTTGTCAGTAGACAGTGTGACCTTGTCAATATACAGTGTAACCTTGTCAGTAGACAGTGTTACATTGTCAATAGACAGTTTGACCTTGTCAGTAGACAGTGTGACCTTGTCAATAGACAGTGTGACCTTGTCAGTAGACAGTGTGACCTTGTCAATAGACAGTGTGACCTTGTCAGTAGACAGTGTGACCTTGTCAATATACAATGTAACCTTGTCAGTAGACAGTGTGACCTTGTCAATAGACAGTGTGACCTTGTCAATAGACAGTGTGACCTTGTCAATAGACAGTGTGACCTTGTCAATAGATGGCAATATTGCTCACCCAACAGAAGGGACCTTCAAGTCATATTGACACCTGGAAGCGACCAATTCATTTTAACTTTCTATGCGGCTTGTATTGACGAGACTAAGTCCAGGAAGGCTCGTAAAAAAGGGAGAGAGAGAGAGACAAACAGACAGAGACAGAATTAGAAAGAGAGAACCTAGGGGATATACAGATACATACAGTAAACACGTGTAGCAGCGAATGTAGACAAATGGTTCAGAGAACCGACAAGTTGATAAATTAGACACATGTCCAACACTTGGGTATCTTTACTGAGGAAACGTTTCACCACACAGTGGCTTCATCAGTTCTGTACAAATAAGTATGAAGCTCAGGAGGAGTTTGAGGTAATCAGTCCCTCAGCCTGAAGTCGATGTAATCACTACATCAATCTTGAAAAGAATGTAGGAACGTAGGATAATGAATGTAATAAGATTTACCTGTGATCTTACGTGTTGAGGAAAGTAGGCCTATCAAGATCCACGAGGCCTATTAGGATCCAAGAGGCTGGGAAGTGTATGGATTCTGTTTTTTACTGATGGATGGTGTTTGGAAGCGAGGCTCGACCCCTAGGAACCACAGGCAGTTTGTGGTTGTTGTAGGTTAGCCGGTCTTGTCCCGGTCCGGGTCCTTTCCAGATGGTGACCCGGGGTTGTTGGCCCCACCGGATGGGGGGTATCGCTCATCTTTCTTCTGTCCTGTGCTGACGTCTTGCTGTGGTCCCTCCAGCTGGAGGGTGACATTCATCTTCTATCTTGCGATGGCTTCCCTGGGTGGGGAGTGTCTTAACATAAGAACATAAGAATGGAAGAAAACTGCAGAAGGCCTACTGGCTTATACAAGGCAAGTCCTTATAAAAACCACCCCTACCCAAAACTATCCAAGAATTTACACCTGTACCCACGACACCAATCAAACCCAACCCCTCCCACTCATATATTTGTACAATATCTTTTTAAAGCCACCCAAGGTCCTAGCCTCTATCACCCTACCCGGGGAGGAGTCTTCAACTAGGGATCCCAGGGCAGCTAGTTTTCTGTTCCAGCGACTCAACGCTGCTGTTCAGAGGGGTAATGCATGCTGTATTCTGGGCACGCGCCCCAGCTCAGAAGAGCTGGATGAGATTTTCACATTATAATCAGTGACAAACATGTAACAATATGTACTAGACATGCATCTCTCACACCTCGTGTACTGTATATGCCATCTTTATATCAACAATGTATCTCTTAAATCTTTTGTACCATATTATGTAATAAAATATACTTATTGGTAAAAAAAAAAGATGGGGTGGTAGGGAAAGTGGAATATTCAAATGGCATCAGGAAGAAATCCAAATTTTCTTCCTTGAAGCCTTTTATCCACTTCTCCGAGGCTATGGGTCCCACAATTTGTACCAGAGGTGGACCCCATTTATATATATATATATATATATATATATATATATATATGCCTGCTCTTGGGAATTCCTAGCAAAATATTATATATATATATATATATATATATATATATATATATATATATATATATATATATATATATATATATATATATATATATATATATAAGTCAGGAGTATCTGAGAGAGTTAGAGCTAAGGAAGGGGTAGCAATAATGTTGAAGGATCAGTTATGGAAGGAAAAGAGGGAATATGAATGTGTAAATTCAAGGATTATGTGGATTAAAATAAGGGTCGGATGCGAAAAGTGGGTCATAATAAGCGTGTATGCACCTGGAGAAGAGAGGAGTGTAGAGGAGAGAGAGATTTTGGGAGATGTTAAGCGAATGTATAGGAACTTTTGAACCAAATGAGAGAGTAATTGTGGTAGGGGAACTAAATGCTAAAGTGGGAGAAACATGCAGAGAGGGTGTAGTAGGTAAGTTTGGGGTGCCAGGTGTAAATGATAATGGGAGCTCTTTGATTGAACTTTGTATAGAAAGGGTTTAGTTATAGGTAATACATATTTTAGAAAAAGAGGATAAATAAGTATACAAGATATGATGTAGGGCGTAATGACAGTAGTTTGTTGGACTATGTATTGGTAGATAAAAGACTGTTGAGTAGACTTCAGGATGTACATGTTTATAGAGGGGCTACAGATATATCAGATCACTTTTTAGTTATAGCTACAGTGGGAGTAAAAGGTAGATGGGATACAAGGAAAATAGAATCAGTAAGTAAAAGAGAGGTGAAGGTTTATAAACTAAAAGAGGAGGCAGTTAGGGTAAGATATAAACAACTATTGGAGGATAGATGGGCTAGTGAGAGTGTAAGCAATGGGGTCGAAAATGTATGGGGTAGATTTAAAAATGTAGTGTTAGAGTGTTCAGCAGAAGTTTGTGGTTACAGGCGAGTGGGTGCGGAGGAAGAGGAGCGATTGGTGGAATGATGATGTAAAAGAGTAGTAAGGGAGAAAAAGTTAGCATATGAGAGGTTTTTACAAAGTAGAAGTGATGCAAGGAGGGAAGAGTATATGGAGAGAAAAGAGAGGTTAAAAGAGTGGTGAAGCAATGTAAAAGAGAGCAGATGAGAGAGTGGGTGAGATGTTATCAGCAAATTTTGTTGAAAATAAGAAAAAGTTTTGGAATGAGATTAATAAGTTGAAGAAGCCTAGAGAACAAATGGATTTGACAGTTAAAAATAGGAGAGGAGAGTTATTAAATGGAGAGTTAGAGGTATCGGGAAGATGGAGAGAATATTTTGAGGATTTGTTAAATGTTGATGAAGACAGGAAGCTGTAATTTCGTGTGTAGGGCATGGAGGAATAACATCTTGTAGGAGTGTGGAAGAGCCAGTTGTGGGTGTAGGGAAGTTCGTGAGGCAGTGGGTAGAATGGAAGGGGTAAGGCAGCTGGGATTGATGGGATAAAGATAGAAATGTTAAAAGCAGGTGGGGATATAATTTTGGAGTGGTTGGTGCTATTATTTAATAAATGTATGGAAGAGGGTAAGGTACCTAGGGATTGGCAGAGAGCGTGTATTGTTCCTTTGTATAAAGGCAAAGGGGACAAAAGAGAGTGCAAAAATTATAGGGGAATAAGTCTGTTGAGTGTACCTGGTAAAGTGTATGGTAGAGTTATTATTGAAAGAATTAAGAGTAAAACAGAAAGCAGGATAGCAGATGAACAAGGGGCTTTAGGAAAGGTAGGGGTGTGTAGACCAAGTGTTTACAGTGAAACATATAGGTGAACAGTATTTGGATAAGGGTAAAGATGTTTTTGTGGCATTTATGGATTTGGAAAAGGCATATGATAGGGTAGATAGGGGGCAATGTGGCAGATGTTGCAGGTGTATGGAATAGGAGGAAGGTTACTGAAAGCAGTGAAGAGTTTTTATGAGGATAGTGAGGCTCAGGTTAGAGTGTGTAGGAGGGAAGGGACTATTTCCCAGTAAAAGTGGGCCTTAGACAAGGATGTGTGATGTCACCGTGGTTGTTCAATATATTTATAGATGGGGTTGTAAGAGAAGTGAATGCGAGGGTCTTGGCAAGAGGTGTTGGGCTAAAAGATAAAGAAGCAAATACAAAGTGGGAGTTGTCACAGTTGCTTTTTGCTGATGACACTGTGCTTTGGGAGATTCTGAAGAGAAGTTGCAGAGGTTGGTGGATGAATTTGGTAGGGTGTGTAAAAGAAGAAAATTGAAAGTGAATATAGGAAAGAGTAAGGTGATGAGGATAACAAAAAGAATAGGTGACGAAAGATTGGATATCAGATTGGAGGGAGAGAGTATGGAGGAGGTGAATGTATTCAGATATTTGGGAGTGGACATGTCGGCGGATGGGTCTATGAAGGATGAGGTGAATCATAGAATTGATGAGGGAAAAGGGTGAGTGGAGCTCTTCGAGTCTGTGGAGACAAAGAACCTTGTCCATGGAAGTAAAGAGGGAATGTATGAGAGTATAGTTATACCAACGCTCTTATATGGGTGTGAAGCATGGGTGATGAATGTTGCAACGAGGAGAAGGCTGGAGGCAGTGGAGATGTCATGTCTGAGGTCAATGTGTGGTGTGAATATAATGCAGAGAATTCGGAGTTTGGAAATTAGGAGGAGGTGCGGGATTACCAAAACGATTGTCCAGAGAGCTGAGGAGGGTTGTTGAGGTGGTTTGGACATGTAGAGAGAATGGAACGAGACAGAGTGACTTCGAGAGTGTATAAATCTGTAGTGGAGGGAAGGCGGGGTAGGGGTCGGCCTAGGAAAGGTTGGAGGGAGGGGGTAAAGGAAGTTTTGTGTGCGAGGGCTTGGACTTCCAGCAAGCATGTGTGAGCGTATTTGATAGGAGTGAATGGAGGCATATGGTTTTAATACTTGACGTGCTGTTGGAGTGTGAGCAAAGTAACATTTATGAAGGATTCAGGAAACCGGCAGGCCGGACTTGAGTTCTGGAGATGGGAAGTACAGTGCCGGCACTCTGAAGGAGGGGTGTTAATGTTGCAGTTTTATAACTGTAGTGTAAAGCACCCTTCTGGCAAGACAGTGATGGAGTGAATGATGATGAAAGTTTTTCTTTTTCGGGCCACCCTGCCTTGGTGGGAATCGGCCAATGTGTTAATAAAATATATATATATATATATATATATATATATATATATATATATATATATATGTCGTGCCGATTAGGTAAAACTTGCTATTTTGGCTTAATTAGCAACTCTCTTCTTGCCATATAAGACAAGCGAAAATTTGTGTATGCAATAATTTCGCAAAAATCATTCTGAACCTAACGAAAAATATATATTTCATTGTGTTTGTTTATTATTAAATTATTGTTAACGTATCTAAAATATATTTAGTTGGGTTACGCTAAATTAAATTCCGCTTGTTGTAATAAGGTTAGGTAGGTTTTCAAACTTTCTCTTGGTACAAAATTAAATTTTTTTATATTAACGTAAATGAAAAAAAAATATCTTTAAACGTATAAGAGAAAATTTTAGAACGGACTTAATTTTAAATGAGTTCTTGCTAATTGACCAGTTTTACCTAATCGGCACGACATATATATATATATATATGTCGTGCCGATTAGGTAAAACTTGCGATTTTGGCTTAAATAGCAACGCTCACCTTGCCATATAAGACAAGTGAAAATTTGTGTATGCAATAATTTCGCCAAAATCATTCTGAACCTAACGAAACAAATATATTTCATTGTGTTTGTTTATTATTAAATTAATGTTAACGTATCTAAAATATATTTAGTTGGGTTAGGCTAAATTAAATTGCGCTTGTTGTAATAAGGTTAGGTAGGTTTTCAAAGTTTCTCTTGGTACAAAATTATAAATTTTTGCATTAACATAAATGAAAAAAATATATAATTAAACGTATAAGAGAAAATTTTAGAAAGGAATTAATTTTAGATGAGTTCTTGCTAATTGACCAGTTTTACCTAATCGGCACGACACACACACACACACACACACACACACACACACACACACACACACATATATATATATATATATATATATATATATATATATATATATATAATATATATATATATATATATATATATAATACAGGTCCATACATGGCACACACACACACACACACACACACACACACACACACACACAAGACCAAAGGTGATTAGTAAGGGCGGACAGTATTTATGTTCAAACGTAACTTGATACAACGATGCCCTATATATATAAAGGACAGCTGTTAGTTCTCGAGGGCAGAGGAGAGAGAGAGAGAGAGAGAGAGAGAGAGAGAGACAGAGACGTAAATCCCACTCCCCCTCAGCATAAATCCCCTCCATGGAGAAGCCTTTTCTAATAATCCTCCATCCTTTTCTTTTATTAATCCTAATTGAGGCGTTGGATACCAGATCCTGTAAGGAAACTCGCATTCAATACGTGTTCATTTCGCGTCTAGCGGACAGAACAGGTATCAGACAGGCGAGTGTCGTGGGAAAATGAAGGGGTTATAAACTCCCTTAATTCCTGGGAGGGGCTCTTAATCCGAGGAGGTCGAGCTAATCTCTCCTTTGGGTACAGATCTACCCTAGGCTCTCTACGACCCCATGCGGTTTTAGCGATTTCTCATTATCGTAAATATTCCTGTACGGTCTTGAAGGCTAAATGATGTGAACATCACTATATCCTAAACATCCTGCTGTATCTTAGACATCCTTCTTTAGTCTAAACATCCTGCTGTATCTTAGACATCCTTCTTTAGTCTAAACATCCTGCTGTATCTTAGACATCCTTCTTTAGTCTAAACATCCTGCTGTATCCTAAACATCCTGCTGTATCCTAAACATCCTGCTGTATCCTAAACATCCTGCTGTATCCTAAACATCATGCTGTATCCTAAACATCCTGCTGTATCCTAAACATCCTCCTATATCCTAAACATCAGTCTAGACACTTAACATCCTGCTATATCCTAAACACCAATATAGACAGTAAACATCAGTCTGGACACTAAACATCCTGCTATATCCTAAATACCAGTCTAGACAGTAAACACCAGTCTAGACACTAAACATCCTGCTATATCCTAAACATCAGTCTAGACATTAAACATCAGTCTAGACATTTAACATCAGTCTAGACACTAAACATCAGTCTAGACACTAAACATCCTGCTATATCCTAAACATCAGTCTAGACAGTAAACATCAGTCTAGACACTAAACATCAGTCTAGACACTAAACACCAGTCTAGACACTAAACATCAGTCTAGACACTAAACATCAGTCTAGACACTAAACATCCTGCTATATCCTAAACATCAGTCTAGACAGTAAACATCAGTCTAGACACTAAACATCAGTCTAGACACTAAACATCAGTCTAGACTCTAAACATCAGTCTAGACACTAAACATCAGTCTAGACACTAAACATCCTGCTATATCCTAAACATCAGTCTAGACACTAAACATCCTGCTATATCCTAAACATCAGTCTAGACACTAAACACCAGTCTAGACACTAAACATCAGTCTAGACACTAAACATCAGTCTAGACACTAAACATCAGTCTAGACACTAAACATCGCAGTAATGTTGAATGTTACGAGTGGTAACATGATCGCTAGACTTTCACACCACTGATCAAAGGTGATATTTTTCCGGGGTGTCGAGGTGGTGTTCGTTCGCGAATTATTATTCTCTGTCGTGGCGTATTTTTGAGATGGATGGCTGGAGGGGGTATTATATTGTTTAGTGATGTGCTAGTATGGGTAATGGGGCGAGGGATCTGTAATTTGCCGTTCGTAACTTGGTGGTGGGGATGATGGAGGTGGTGGTGGTTATGGGATAGTGGTTATACGGGGGTGGTGGCGTTGGAAGGACGGGTGGTAGTTGTGGATGTTGTGGTAGTGATATTTGTCCATTTCTTCGGGTAGTTGTTTACATGTTCATTTCACATCCCTTGTAATCTAAATGTTGCCTCTGGTTTCTTGTGGTCCCTGCCTCTGGTTTCTTGTGGTCCCTGCCTCTGGTCTCTTGTGGTCCCTGCCTCAGGTTTCTTGAAGACCCAGCCTCTGGTCTCTTGTGGTCCCTGCCTCTGGTTTCTTGAAGACCCAGCCTCTGGTCGCTTGTGGTCCCTGCCTCTGGTTTCTTGAAGACCCAGCCTCTGGTCTCTTGTGGTTCCTGCCTCTGGTCTCTTGTGGTCCCAGCCTCTGGTCTCTTGTGGCCCCTGCCTCTGGTTTCTTGAAGACCCAGCCTCTGTTCTCTTGTAGTCCCTGCCTCTGGTCTCTTGTGGTCCCAGCCTCTGGTCTCTTGTGGTCCCTGCCTCTGTTCTCTTGTGGTCCCAGCCTCTGGTCTGTTGTGGTCTCTGCCTCTGGTTTCTTGAAGACCCAGCCTCTGCTCTTTCATCTGCTCCCTCAGTTTTCTTCCCTAGTTACTTAAAGCCACCAATTTTCGTCTCAGTGTCCACCTCGTCCTGGTCTTCTTTTCACGGACAAATCACATTATGAACGGGAAACTTTCGAAGATGTTTCGGTCTATCTTTCACCATTATCAAGTCACACTAAGGACTCGTTTATTCAAAACGTTCCGCTTCTCTCACATAGATTTGAAGTGAGGGTCCAAGAATCGAAACGTTTCTGTCCATTCATGTCCATTTCCCTCATGTTGTATTTGGGCTCCGGGAGTAGAAAGACTCTCGGAACTCATCAAAGGTATATCAAAGGTAAGGCACGTTGAAAAATACCTTAGACAGGAAAGTGGTAGTGTCACTATGTGAGCGCAAAACGTGCTTCCCTAACATGGACTACTACGTCCACTGTTGTAAATATTGGTGATAGTTTCTTGTTTTTGATTTAACATCATTAGGAACACTGATACCTAGTACTCAACACCTGAATACCTCCAGCAGGTACTGGAGTTACTAACACAGTATAACATTCCAGCAGGTACTGGAGTTACTTACAGACTATAACATTCCAGCAGGTACCGGAGTTACTTACACAGTATAACATTCCAGCAGGTACTGCAGTTACTTACACAGTATAACATTCCAGCAAGTACTGGAGTTACTAACAAAGTATAACATTCCAGCAGCTACTGGAGTTACTTACACAGTGTAACATTCCAGCAGGTACTGGAGTTACTTACACAGTATAACATTCCAGCAGGTACTGGAGTTACTTAACACAGTATAACATTCCAGCAGGTACTGGAGTTACTTACACAGTATAACATTCCAGCAAGTACTGGAGTTACTTACACAGTATAACATTCCAGCAGGTACTGGAGTTACACAGTATAACATTCCAGCAGGTACTGGAGTTACACAGTATAACATTCCAGCAGGTACTGGAGTTACTTACACAGTATAATATTCCAGCAGGTACTGGAGTTACTTACACAGTATAACATTCCAGCAGGTACTGGAGTTACTTAACACAGTATAACATTCCAGCAGGTACTGGAGTTACTTACACAGTATAACATTCCAGCAGGTACTGGAGTTACTTACACAGTATAACATTCCAGCAGGTACTGAAGTTACACAGTATAACATTCCAGCAGGTACTGGAGTTACTTACACAGTATAACATTCCAGCAGGTACTGGAGTTACTTACACAGTATAACATTCCAGCAGGTACTGGAGTTACTTACACAGTATAACATTCCAGCAGGTACTGGAGTTACTTACACAGTATAACATTCCAGCTGGTACTGGAGTTACTTACACAGTATAACATTCCAGCAGGTACTGGAGTTACACAGTGTAACATTCCAGCAAGTACTGGAGTTACTTATACAGTATAACATTCCAGCTGGTACTGGAGTTACTTACACAGTAAAACATTCCAGCAGGTACTGGAGTTACTTTCACAGTATAACATTCCAGCAGGTACTGGAGTTACTTATACAGTATAACATTCCAGCAGGTACTGGAGTTACTTACACAGTATAACATTCCAGCAGGTACTGGAGTTACACACTAATCACTCAGTTGAGGTCCCTGGGTACTATTGAAAGACTCGATTCTCGGTCAGCAAATTGCAGCCCTAGTGTTTGATCAACCAGGCTGTTGGTATTTGTAAATCCCCCTTACACCTGTTGTCCCTATTGCTCTAACAGTAAAGAAAATTCCCTGTGCAGGAATTTCTTCATGGAAAACAGAACTGTTTGATAGAATTTAGCTTCTTTCAATTGTTTTTCTTTCATTCTTTCTTTTTATTTTCGTATCCAGAATCTCACGCCAACACTTATCAGTGGTGGAGGGAAAAAAACATCGTTTTCGCCGTGGAAAACATTTCGCCCTGTGTGTAGAGCTTTGTTACGTCTTGATGAAGCTGCTGCATTTAGCGAGACATGATAAAGCTCTACACAGGGTCCAAACATGATTCAGTAAAGCTCTACAGACAACACCTGCAGGTGTGGTGAACATGACAGACAACACCTGCAGGTGTGGTAAACATGACAGACAACACCTGCAGGTGTGGTAAACATGACAGACAACACCTGCAGGTGTGGTAAACATGACAGACAACACCTGCAGGGTGAGTATAGACAGAGACAACATGATTGTAAACTACAGACAACACCTGCAGGTGTGGAAACATGACAGACAAGTGTTTCAAGAATATTAAAGAGAATCTGCTGAAGCAACAGTGTCGTAATTCCCCTTACTTCCCCTCCTCTTCTTCCTCTTCCTCCTCTTCCTCTCCTTCCTCCTCTTCCTCTCCTTCCTCTTCCTAGTCGTGGTAATAATAATAATAAAAATAATAATAATAATAATAATAATAATAATAATAATAATAATAACACCAGTAAACATCAAAATACCACAAAAAATCCTGTTAAAAAAATAATTAAAAACCCTAAGAATAATAATATACCCAACACTTACCTGAATATTATTATATTTCATAATTTTATATTAAAAAAATGCACAAGTATTTTGCCGACTAATCTTAACACACACAGCATCCCCCCTGGAAATAAAAGCCTCCATGCTGTAAACTACAGCAAAATAAAAACTGCCCATGATAAAAGCCAAAAGGATCCGGTAACATGAGCATCGGCGAAATATTTTTGAATTTCAGCTGTGCATCGCCAACTATGACTGGCGAGAAAAAGGCTTCGTCAAAATTTTGGGCCAGACGAAATGGCTAGTCACTCCTTCAGCACATTTAAAAACAAATGGTCTAGTGTTATATACATGACCCAGCAGACACTTGCTCCAGCCCTTAGTGATGTGTCATGACCCAGCAGACACTTGCTCCAGCACTTAGTGTTGTATCATGACCCAGCAGACACTTGCTCCAGCCCTTAGTGATGTGTCATGACCCAGCAGACACTTGCTCCAGCCCTTAGTGATGTGTCATGACCCAGCAGACACTTGCTCCAGCCCTTAGTGATGTGTCATGACCCAGCAGACACTTGCTCCAGCCCTTAGTGATGTGTCATGACCCAGCAGACACTTGCTCCAGCACTTAGTGATGTGTCATGACCCAGCAGACACTTGCTCCAGCACTTAGTGTTGTATCATGACCCAGCAGACACTTGCTCCAGCACTTAGTGATGTGTCATGACCCAGCAGACACTTGCTCCAGCACTTAGTGTTGTATCATGACCAAGCAGACACTTGCTCCAGCACTTAGTGTTGTATCATGACCCAGCAGACACTTGCTCCAGCACTTAGTGTTGTATCATGACCCAGCAGACACTTGCTCCAGCACTTAGTGTTGTATCATGACCCAGCAGACACTTGCTCCAGTACTTAGTGATGTGTCATGACCCAGCAGACACTTGCTCCAGCACTTAGTGATGTGTCATGACCCAGCAGACACTTGCTCCAGCACTTAGTGTTGTATCATGACCCAGCAGACACTTGCTCCAGCACTTAGTGTTGTATCATGACCCAGCAGACACTTGCTCCAGCACTTAGTGTTGTATCATGACCCAGCAGACACTTGCTCCAGCACTTAGTGTTGTATCATGACCCAGCAGACACTTGCTCCAGCACTTAGTGTTGTATCATGACCCAGCAGACACTTGCTCCAGCACTTAGTGTTGTATCATGACCCAGCAGACACTTGCTCCAGCACTTAGTGTTGTATCATGACCAAGCAGACACTTGCTCCAGCACTTAGTGATGTGTCATGACCCAGCAGACACTTGTTCCAGCACTTAGTGTTGTATCATGACCAAGCAGACACTTGCTCCAGCACTTAGTGTTGTATCATGACCCAGCAGACACTTGCTCCAGCACTTAGTGTTGTATCATGACCCAGCAGACACTTGCTCTAGCACTAAGTGTTGTATCATGACCCAGCAGACACTTGCTCCAGCACTTAGTGTTGTATCATGACCCAGCAGACACTTGCTCTAGCACTAAGTGTTGTATCATGACCCAGCAGACACTTGCTCCAGCACTTAGTGTTGTATCATGACTAAGCAGACACTTGCTCCAGCACTTAGTGTTGTATCATGACCCAGCAGACACTTGCTCCAGCACTTAGTGTTGTATCATGACCCAGCAGACACTTGCATATTTTTGGACAGCAGACCTGACCACTAAAAAATGGTTCTAATTATAAATTTTTTTGAAGGTTTAAGCCAGCGGTAGGCCTCGGTCAGATGACCAAAAGCTCCAGCTGTGGGTCATCATCTAAGACCCGCGTCAGGAAACAGCGTCAGGAAACAACCAGGAGTTCCATCAAGTATTTTTTTTTTTTGTATTTTTTAAGTCAGGCTTGTTAATGGTAGAGGCTATGGGTCACCCATGGACCTTAGTGAATTCTGCTTAATGCAGCTGTTGTATTAAACGAAGTGTGTGTCGTTTAAAGTCGTTTACAGTAGCTGTGAAAGGTGGGCGACCTGTGTCGACACCAGAATCCATTCCCTGTCGCAGGTCTAACCATATACATTTCAACCATGAATATATTATGGGGGTTCTGTTGGGTACTGGAGGAGTGACGTTCCTCCTGCCCGGGGCATAATGCCCCTTAAGGGTGAAGGGGCATGCCTTCTACACTCAATCATCCCCCCTCAAAATAGGGGGCATCTGTTATCCCTCGCCTCATGATAGTTCAGTTTGTTATCCTGACTGCCCTGTCAATTCTTTCATTCCCTGTCAACTTTCATTCCCCTGTCAAGCTTATTCCCCTGTCAAGCTTATTCCCCTGTCAAGCTTATTCCCCTGTCAAGCTTATTCCCCTGTCAAGCTTATTCCCCTGTCAAGCTTATTCCCCTGTCAAGCTTATTCCCATGGCAAGAAAGTCTTCTATCCCTAAGCTTCTCATGTTCACAACCTAAACTTTGTGTCGACACGCTTGCCTTTGTCGAGGAACCTAGCTTTGTCGACCAACTTAACATTATGACAAGTTCATCTTCTAAGTTCTGGTCTACCTGGCTGCTAGGGAAGTCAGGTAGACTTAGACAACTTAGGTCTAACAACTGCCTCCTCTTTGATGGTCTTGAGGAGAGAAAACTTAGCCAAGTTTACTCAAGAATTACCTTTGAGGGAAAGCTTGAAATGAGTTTAAGTTTACAGTTTAAGTTGTCTCAAGTTTTGATTAACCTTACGTGTAGGAGAGTGCTAATATGTGCTGTTTGTGGTGTTTGAAATCTCTCTCTCTCTCTCTCTCTCTCTCTCTCTCTCTCTCTCTCTCTCTCTCTCTCTCTCTCTCTCTCTCGGCTTAGGTCTTCCCTAAATAATAATAATAATAATTATAATGTGTTCTATCGTTGGTGTGGGGAGAGTCAGTACTCGAGTATCTTGTACGTCGTGAATGTGTCTCCTCCTGGTCATCCTAGGAAATGAGAAATTATTTCTTATTCCTTCTTGTTTCTCACTTCATGGAGCTGTCTAGTAGGAAGTCACCCTCATTACTACCATCACTACCACAACCACAACTACAAAAAACCACCACCACAACCACCACTACAACAACAACCACAACTATTAACCACCACATCTAATCACTACCACCACCACCACCATCACAACCACCTCTACCACCAACACAACTACTAACCACCACCACCACCACCATCACAACCACCTCTACCACCAACACAACTACTAACCACCACCACCACAACTACTAACCACCCCCACCACAACTGCTAACCACCCCCACCACAACTACTAACCACCCCCACCACAACTGCTAACCACCCCACCACAACTGCTAACCACCCCCACCACAACTACTAACAACCCCCACCACAACCACAACTACTAACCACCACCACCACAACTACTAACCACCACCACAACTACTAATCACCACCATCACAAAGACCACTACTAACCACCACTACCTACAGTTTACAGTAATATTGCGCCAGGAGTCTCATGTGTCTGTGATCTAACAGACACATTAGCTCTGCCTAAAACATTAATTTCAAGTCCATTACCACCTCTGTTGTGGTAGTGGTGGTAGTGAGGGAATTGTTGTTGATGCTGCTGGTGGTGGTGGTGGTGGTGGTAGTGAGGACTGCATTAAAAGTGGTGCCAAGGGAGAAGGAATAAATCAAATATTGCAAGGGATCAAAAGAACAAGAATGACAGGAGAGAGAGAGAGAGAGAGAGAGAGAGAGAGAGAGAGAGAGAGAGAGAGAGAGAGAGAGAGAGAGAGAGAGAGAGAGAGAGAGAGAGAGTGGAAAACATGCAGAACACGGAGGACGTCGGGGGGAAAATTGAGAAATTAAAGAACCAGAACTGAGAGAGACAGATACAGATAGAGAGAGAGACAGAAAGAGGGACAAAGACAGATAGAAAGAGAGACAAAGACAGAAAGGAAGACAGAGAAAGACAGAGACAGATAGAAAGGGACACAGAGACAGATAGAAATAGACACAGAGACAGAAATAGACACAGAGACAGAAATAGACACAGAGACAGAAATAGACACAGAGACAGAAATAGACACAGAGACAGACAGAAATAGACACAGAGACAGATAGAAATAGACACAGAGATATAGAAATAGACACAGAGACATATAGAAATAGACACAGAGACATAAATAGAGATACACAGAGAGAGACAGAGACCGAGACAGACACACACACACACACACACACACACAAACGTGTCCGTAAAGCTCTCAGTAGATAGAAATTGATGGCTGGGTTTGCTAAAAAGTTGGTAGAGGATTGACAACGTGGTAACAAATGAAAGGAATTAGGATAAATGAGAGAGAGAATCAGGCGAGGAGGAAGATCTGAATTTAAATGGAAGTTTAAAAAGTTTTCCCAGGGGTAAAGTGGGAGAGGGAGAAGGGAGAGTGGGGAAGGGAGAGTGGGGAAGAGAGAGGAAGAGAGGGAGAGGAGGGAGAAGGGAGAGGGAGAGTGGGGAAGGGAGAGTGGGAAGGGAGAGGAAGAGAGGGAGAGGAGGGAGAGGGAGAAGGGAGAGTGGGAAGGGAGGGGAAGAGAGATAGGGAAGGAGATTAGGAAGGGAGAAGAGGGAGAGAAGGAGGAATGTGAGTAGTCACGAAAGCTCTTGGAATTCTTCTATTTTTCATAGTGGTTGTCTTGCATTTTTTTTTTAAAAAAAAAAAATATATATATATATATATATATATATATATATATATATATATATATATTGATTAGAGAGGGAGGGATTTAGAGAGGGAGGTAGGGATTTAGTAAGGAAGGGAGATAAATCCTGCATCTGGCGCTCTCTACAAATCCCCACGATGGCGCCGCAGCTTTCTGAGATCCGTCAATATCATTTTTCTTCATCCTAATTGTGCCTTTGGATTACAAATTTCCGCAACTAAACCTTTGCTCAATACCAGACGATCTCCACCTCGGCAGAAAACACACACACACACACACACACACACACACTTGGAAGCAGATTGTAAACAGAAATCCCAAGTTATCAAGTTGTTATTGCGAATTAAGAGAGAGAGAGAGTGAGAGAGAGAGAGTGAGAGAGACAAAGAGAAGCAAAGAATAAAAATATATACATAGCATAAAAAAGATAATCCCTCTGAACATACATTCCCCACTCGCCACAAATTACATTACTGAGCCAGTATATACATTCCATCAAATGTAATTTATTCAATCAATCACTATGTTGAAAGCAATTAATTATATTTCATTGTATTTTGAAAGGTAAAATTAATTCATTTAAAATGTGGGAATAAAAATGAAAAAATATATATATATATATATATATATATATATATATATATATATATATATATATATATATATATATATATATATATATATATATATATATATATATATATATATATATATATATATATATATATATATATATATATATATATATATATATCTATGGGGAAGTGGAACAGAATTCTTCCTCCGTAAGCCATGCCTGGAGCAAGGTAGTAACCCCTTCTCCTGAATAAATTACATTTAGTAATATATACAGGAGAAGGGGTTACTAGCCCTTGCTTCCGGCATTTTAGTCGCCTCTTATGACACGCATGGCTTACGGAAAAGAATTCTGTTCCACTTCCCCATGGAAGTGGAACAGGGAGAGAGAGGACCTGTAGCGATCAGTGAAGAGGCGGGGCCAGGAGCTGAGTATCGACCCCTGCAACCACAAATAGGTGGGTACAAATAGGTGAGTACACACACACACAGGTATCAGGTAACGAATTATATTCCTTTTGGGAAAAATTTCTCAACCAATACCTTGAGAAGACGAAATATATATATATATATATATATATATATATATATATATATATATATATATATATATATATATATATGCAAAAAGATCACAGTAATCAGGTGATATCAAAATATGCAAGACAACCACTATGAAAAAATAGAGGAATTCCAAGCGCTTTCGTGACTACTCACATTATCAAGGAACTATAAAAGGAAACATGACAAGAGGACTTGACTGATTTAAATGATTTCAATATGGTTAGTTTTGATGTTACCTCCTTGTTTACAAAAGTTCCAGTTGATGATTTACTAAGTTTCTTATCTGAAGAACTGGTTAATTATGATTTACCATTGCCAGTTCCTACTATCATTAAACTTATTAAACTTTGTATTGTTGATGCAAAATTTGTATTTAATGATGAGTTTTACACACAGAAGTTTGGTATGGCAATGGGCAATCCTCTTTCACCTGTTCTTAGTAACTTATATATGGAATTTTTCGAAACAAGATTGCTTAACACTATCCTTCCCAATAGAGCTAAGTGGTATAGATATGTTGATGATATTTTGTGCCTTATGCCTAAGAATGTAGACATAAACCATTTCCTTGTTAAATTAAATAGCTTAGCTCATTCTATAAATTTTACTGTTGAATTCGAAGTAAATAACTCATTGCCCTTCCTAGATGTTTTTATTATTAAGGGTAACATTGATTTTAAATTTAAAATTTACAGAAAACCTACAAATAATTGTTCCTATGTACACTATTACTCTTCACATCAATATAGAGTTAAAGTGTCGGTTTTTTCTTCAATGTTTTTGAGAGCTTTACGTATTTGTAGTCCAGAGTTCATAGATGAAGAAATCTCTAAAATTTATGAAATAGCTAATGATTTAAAATACCCTAGAAACATAATTGATAAATCTTTTAAAATAGCTAGGAATACTTTTTACAATCCCAAAAGGGACAACCAACCTTATTCAACCAAAATATGTTGGTTCTCCCTTACCATGAAAACTTGGTTGATATTCCTTCCTTTCTTAAGAATTTTAATATCAAAGTTGTATTTAAAAATCTTGATACAGTAAAAAGACTTTTGATAAAAATTCCCCCAAAATGCTGACGGATGTGTCTATAAGATTCCCTGTAAAATATGCGATAAAGTTTATTATGGTCAAACTGGTAAAAGTCTTGAACTAAGATTAAAACAACATAAATATAGCATTAGAACTGGACAAGATTCTAATGCTCTATTTATTCATGTGAGAGATTTTAACCATCCAATTGATTTTCAAAATGCTGAGAAGGTTGTATCAAGCAAGTCCATGGTTGAGAGGAATATAATAGAATCATGTTTCATTAAAAGCAGTTTTGAAAATAATATGAATATTTCTTTTGGTTTATATAAATTGGATTCTTTTATAATTAATAAAATTTGGGAACAATTTAATGATAAATTGACTAATCTTAATTCTTGGGAAGAGTTTCAGGTCCTTTCTTATGTTCCTCTTCACAGAGTCGTGCGATGTTACGCTACTGTGAGGTGTAGTCTTTGTTAGTGTGATGTGACTGTGAGGTGTAGTCTGCCCTTATATAAGCCCTTCTTGTCATGTTTCCTGTTATAGTTCCTTGATAATGTGAGTAGTCACGAAAGCGCTTGGAATTCCTCTATTTTTCATAGTGGTTGTCTTGCATATATATATATATATATATATATATATATATATATATATATATATATATATATATATATATATATATATATATATATATATATATATATATATATAGATATATATATGTGTATATATATATATATATATATATATATATATATATATATATATATATATATATATATATATATATATATATATATGTCGTGCCGATTAGGTAAAACTGGTTAATTAGCACGAACTCATCTAAAATTAAGTCCTTTCTTAAATTTTCTCTTATACGTTTAAATATATATTTTTTTCATTTATGTTAATGTAAGAATTTATAATTTTGTACCAAGAGAAACTTTGAAAACCTACCTAACCTTATTACAACAAGCGCAATTTAATTTAGCCTAACCCAACTAAATATATTTTAGATATGTTAACATTAATTTAATAATAAACAAACACAATGAAATATATTTTTTCGTTATGTTCAGAATGATTTTGGCGAAATTATTGCATACACAAATTTTCACTTGTCTTATATGGCAAAATCGCAAGTTTTACCTAATCGGCACGACATATATATATATATATATATATATATATATATATATATATATATATATATATATATATATATATATATATATATATATAATATATATATATATATATATATATATATATATATATATATATATATATATATATATATAATATATATATATATATACATACATACATATATATATATATATATATATATATATATATATATATATATATATATATATAATATATGTATATATATATATAAATATATATATATATATATATATATATATATATATATATATATATATATATATATATATATATATCGTCTTTCAAGGTATTGGTTGAGAAATTTTTCCCAAAAGGAATATAATTCGTTACCTGATACCTGTGTGTGTGTACTCACCTATTTGTACTCACCTATTTGTGGTTGCAGGGGTCGATACTCAGCTCCTGGCCCCGCCTCTTCACTGATCGCTACTAGGTCCTCTCTCTCCCTACTCCATGAGCTTTATAATACCTCGTCTTAAAGCTCTGTATGGTTCCTGCCTCCACTACCTCATTCCACTTCCTGATAACTCTGTGACTGAAGAAATACTTCCTAACATCCCTTTGACTCATCTGAGTCTTCAACTTCCAATTGTGACCCCTTGTTTCTGTGTCCCATCTCTGGAACATCCTGTCTCTGTCCACCTTATCTATTCCTCGCAATATTTTGTATGTCGTTATCATGTCTCCCATAACTCTCCTGTTCTCCAGTGTCGTCAGGCCTATTTCCCTTAACGTTTCTTCGTAAGACATTCCCCTTAGCTCTAGAACTAGCCTTGTTGCAAACCTTTGCACTTTGTCTAATTTCTTGACGTGCTTGACCAGGTGTGGGATCCAAACTGGCACTGCATACTCCAGTATAGGCCTGACGTACACGGTGTACAGTGTCTTGAACGATTCCTTACTGAGGTATCGGAACGCTATTCTCAGGTTTGCCAGGCGCCCATATACTGCAGCAGTTATCTGGTTGATGTGTGCTTCCGGAGATGTGCTCGGTATTATACTCACCCCAAGATCTTTCTCCGTGAGTGAGGTTTGCAGTCTTTGGCCGCCAAGCCTATACTCTGTCTGCGGTCTTCTTTGACCTTCCCTGATTTTCATGTGTGTATGTGTGTGTGTGTGTGTGTGTGTGTGTGTGTTAGTCCACAAAACGCTCCACTGACTTCTTGCTGCCTTCTCTGCTGCTGCAGCTGGCGAGGAAGAAGCAGTTTTTCACTCTCTCTCTCATGACTTTCTCAAATAGAAAGTTGAATCTATGCCAAGGAAGGCAGGCGAGGTTCAGACTCACTTAGGAGCCCGATTATTTTTTGGGGATACTGTGTGTGTGTGTGTGTGTGTGTACTCACCTAGTTGTGGTTGCAGGGGTCGAGACATAGCTCCTGGCCCCGCCTCTTCACTGGCTGCTACTGGGTCACTTTCCCTGCGCCATGAGCTTTATCATACCTCTTCTTAAAGCTGTGTGTGTGTGTGTGTGTGGATTGATCACGTGGATTGGTTATGTATTTTTGATGCCTTGGATTACAGGAAATAATCGTACCTCGGATAATTTCGAAGCCCAGTCATTTCTAAGGATACTTTCAGTCCCCTGGATGGCGTCTACAACAGCCGTCTAAAACTCGGGGATTCTCAAATCAAATTGGCTACATCTATTTATCTTCCAGGGTGAAGAATTAGACACATGTGTAACATCCGGGTATCTTTATCTGTAGACGTTTCGCCCACCAGTGGCGAAATACAGTACAAGGACGTGTGGAGAATATAGAACTATATACCAAAGATGAGGTAATCTGTCCCTCAGCCTTGGTGACTCCAAGACTGAGGGACTGATTACCTCATCTTTTGTGTATAGTTCCACAGTCTTCCCATTATGCCCTTGAATTGTACTGATAAAGCCACTGGAGGGAGAAACGTTTACAATAAAGATACCCAGATGTTGCACATGTGGCTAATATTTCATCTTGTCGTTATTGTGTACCATACATGTACATGTCTGGTTTGAGAGATTGTACCCAAGGGGCCCAAGACTGTTTAACTGCCTCCCAGAATATATAAGGGGGATTACCAATAGACCCCTGGTTGTCTTCAAGAATGTGTTGGACGGGTACCTAAAGTCAGTACCTGACCAGCTGGGATATGGTTCGTACGTCAGTTTACGTGCGGCCAGCACTAACAGCCTG
The DNA here is from genome assembly GCA_009830355.1 of Cherax destructor. Lineage (NCBI taxonomy): Eukaryota > Metazoa > Arthropoda > Malacostraca > Decapoda > Parastacidae > Cherax > Cherax destructor. The sequence goes on from WNWK01000482.1 coordinate 415,739, forward strand.
GTTGATCAGGCCTTGATCCACCACTATGCCTGGTCACAGACCGGGCCGCGGGGGCGTTGACCCCCGAAACCCTCTCCAGATAGACTCACAGCCTTTACGAACATACGACCATTAGGATAGCAGGGGTCTTACTAGCCCATGCTAAGCAAATCCAACTCACATCCACACATTTACACAGTTAATCTTAAGCTCACATTACCCCTATTTGCAGGAATTAAAGGAGATGTATCTCTATCGTCCTTGCTATTCCCCAGGGACGAGGCTATCTACCCCACCACAGACGTTAGTAAACAAGAGACGATACAAAGCAAGCTTTCCTTGGAATAATATTTCAGTCTGTGTAGAGCTTTTATTAAGTCTTAACGAAAGCTCTAGGTAGAGCGAAATGTCATCATCATAAAAGGTTGGTCTGTAACACGTAATCTTCCTCCACTCCCTCGAAATTCTTGCAGCTTGCAATGGCCGCTGCAAAACACGCACACAACATAACTTTATGAAGTCGTAATTTGATAAAGCTGTAATTTGATAAGGCTTCCCTCGAGCGAAACGTCGTTTTAATACAAACTCGCGCTGTTTTTATGCTTCTTTTCGTCCATTTGTCGGCTCAAAGCCTTTTTACCTTGTTGGATAGTTGACTAACAGGGTCTTTTATCTGGGCTCCAAGCCTCTTACACTCAACCATGGATGGTTGACCATCTGTGACGGGCGTCTAGACTGGGAAATGGTCAGCAGGTGGTGTCAGCCTCTTCACTGCTGACAGGGACAGTCCCAGCAGGTGGTGTCAGCCTCTTCACTGCTGACAGGTACAATCCCAGCAGGTGGTGTCAGCCTCTTCACTGCTGACAGGTACAGTCCCAGCAGGTGGTGTCAGCCTCTTCACTGCTGACAGGTACAGTCCCAGCAGGTGGTGTCAGCCTCTTCACTGCTGACAGGGACAGTCGCAGCAGGTGGTGTCAGCCTCTTCACTGCTGACAGGGACAGTCCCAGCAGGTGGTGTCAGCCTCTTCACTGCTGACAGGTACAGTCTCAGTTCGTCTGTTTGACAGGTAGAATTGTGTCACTGGGGAAAAATCTGAGGCTTTCTAAGGATTATCAGATTTCTCTCTCTCTCTCTCTCTCTCTCTCTCTCTCTCCTTCCCCTCCCTTCCCCCTCTCTCTCTCTCCTTCCCCTCCCTCTCTCCCCCTCTCTCTGTGGTGGGCGTGGGCGTGGAATACTCCATCACTGGTGGGCGCCGCCCACTGCCATTAAAACGCTTAGAGGGGAAAAAGATCACTTTAGATAGGTTGAATAGGGGATGAAGGGAGAAAAACTTTTCTTTACTCCTGATTCTCCTACCCTGCCTTTCCTTCCCCTACTTTCTTCCCTCTTCCTTTTCCTTCCCTCCTTTATTCCCCGTAGTTCGATTGGTAGCGCACTGAGTTCACACATTGAGGTCCATGGTTCGATCCCCGGTACGGGTGGAACCATTAGAACGTGTTTCCTTAAGACACCTGCTGGCCATGTTCACCTAGCAGTAAGTAGGTACCTTAGTTCTTTGGATATTTTCCTAGTTTTCTGGATATTTTCCTAGGTTTCTGGATATTTTCCTAGTTTTCCGGATATTTTCCTAGTTTTTCTTGATATTTTCCTAGTTTTTTGGATATTTTCCCAGTTTTCCTGGATATTTTCTTAGTTCTCTAGATATTTTCTTAGTTCTTTGGGTATTTTCCTAGTTTTCTGTATATTTTCCTTGTTTTTCAGGATATTTTCCTAGTTTTCTGGATATTTTCCTAGTTTTTCTGGATATTTTCCTAGTTTCCTAGCCTGTGTGTCCTGGTAGAGTGATGAAGCTAGCCTGTGTGTCCTGGTAGAGTAAGCTAGCCTGTGTGTCCAGGTAGAGTGATGAAGCTAGCCTGTGTGTCCTCGTAGAGTGATGAAGCAAGCCTGTGTTTCCTGGTAGAGTGATGAAGCTAGCCTGTGTGTCCTGGTAGAGTGATGAAGCTAGCCTGTGTGTCCTGGTAGAGTGAGTGGTGTATAATACACGTTATTGGTGTATAATAACAGTGGTGCATAACACCAATAAACAGATGACTAAGACATGTTCGAAACTTGGGTATTTTAATGATGGAGACATTTCAGCCACCAGTGGTTTCACCAGTCTAATGCGGACTGAAGATGGCGCAAGACGTCTTACAAGGAGAATGAAATGTGCTCGATTTTTATTAATTATTTCATGTTGGTCTTCCCACAAGACACTAACAATATCACAGTAATTGTTTATGTTGGTCCTGAAGAAGATAAATTATGTAACATCACAGTTACTAGGGATGTGCTTAGTAAATAGGTGGACCGATTGAAGCAAAATAAATCCCTGGGCCCTGGTTAACTTTTTTCAAGAGTTCTTAAGGAGTCCAATTTTGAACTTTGTGAGCCATTAACTAACATTTTAAGAGTTGTTATCCTGCCTCAGCTCATTTACAAGCTAAGCGTTATCCTGCCTCAGTTCATTTACAAGCTAAGAGCTGTTATCCAGCCTCAGTTCATTTACAAGCTAAGAGTTGTTATCCTGCCTCAGCTCATTTACAAGCTAAGAGCTGTTATCCTGCCTCAGTTCATTTACAAGCTAAGAGTTGTTATCCTGCCTCAGCTCATTTAAAAGCTTGGAGTTGTTATCCTGCCTCAGCTCATTTAAAAGCTACGAGCTGTTATCCTGCCTCAGCTCATTTAAAAGCTTGGAGTTGTTATCCTGCCTCAGCTCATTTAAAAGCTAAGAGTTGCTATCCTGCATCAGCTCATTTACAAGCTAAGAGTTGTTATCCTGCCTCAGTTCATTTAAAAGCTTGGAGTTGTTATCCTGCCTCAGCTCATTTACAAGCTACGAGCTGTTATCCTGGCTCAGCTCATTTAAAAGCTTGGAGTTGTTATCCTGCCTCAGCTCATTTAAAAGCTTGGAGTTGTTATCCTGCCTCAGCTCATTTACAAGCTACGAGCTGTTATCCTGCCTCAGCTCATTTAAAAGCTTGGAGTTGTTATCCTGCCTCAGCTCATTTAAAAGCTAAGAGTTGCTATCCTGCCTCAGCTCATTTACAAGCTAAGAGTTGTTATCCTGCCTCAGTTCATTTACAAGTTAAGAGTTGTTATCCTGCCTCAGCTCATTTACAAGCTAAGAGTTGTTATCCTGGCTCAGTTCATTTACAAGCTAAGAGTTGTTATCCCGCCTCAGTTCATTTACAAGCTAAGACTTGTTATCCTGCCTCAGTTCATTTACAAGCTAAGAGTTGTTATCCTGCCTCAGTTCATTTACAAGCTAAGAGTTGTTATCAAGCCTCAGTTCATTTACAAGCTAAGACTTGTTATCCTGTCTCAGTTCATTTACAAGCTAAGAGTTGTTATCCTGCCTCAGTTAATTTACAAGCTAAGAGTTGTTATCCCGCCTCAGTTCATTTACAAGCTAAGACTTGTTATCCTGTCTCAGTTCATTTACAAGCTAAGAGTTGTTATCCCGCCTCAGTTCATTTACAAGCTAAGACTTGTTATCCTGTCTCAGTTCATTTACAAGCTAAGAGTTGTTATCCTGCCTCAGTTCATTTACAAGCTAAGACTTGTTATCCTGCCTCAGTTCATTTACAAGCTAAGAGTTGTTATCCTGCCTCAGTTCATTTACAAGCTAAGAGTTGTTATCCTGCCTCAGTTCATTTACAAGCTAAGAGTTGTTATCCTGTCTCAGTTCATTTACAAGCTAAGAGTTGTTATCCTGGCTCAGCTCATTTACAAGCTAAGAGTTGTTATCCAGCCTCAGTTCATTTACAAGCTAAGAGTTGTTATCCCGCCTCAGTTCATTTACAAGCTAAGACTTGTTATCCTGTCTCAGTTCATTTACAAGCTAAGAGTTGTTATCCTGCCTCAGTTCATTTACAAGCTAAGAGTTGTTATCCTGTCTCAGTTCATTTACAAGCTAAGAGCTGTTATCCTGCCTCAGTTCATTTACAAGCACATCTCTATGTGAGGTATACTGCCACCCTTGACATGCGACCCACAACAGGTGACTAACACCCAGGTACCTACTGACTGCTAGGTGAACAAACCCGACGTTTCCACCTGTGGGCTAAACTGTGACTAAACAAAAGCTGTTTCTGCAAGGTAAGTCTTTTCATTAAAAAAAAATATCAGTTTGGAGTTTCGGGGTTCAGAAGTGTGCGAGGTGCATTACTATGTATGTGGCGAGGCTCTGGGGCCATCAGAGAGAGATCCTCTCTGACCAGCTGGGATCCGAGGCTCAAACTACTTATCCTGTCTGTAAACACGACAACAGAGCCAGTTTGAGGGAGAGAAAGATGGTGGTAGGTTCGGTACATGAGTACCATACCAGAGATTGTAGAGGACTTGGCGGTCCACACCGAGGCTGTCTATCGAGAGCTATCTATCAGGATATGAATAAATCGTTTAGAAACCCGACAAGTTGATAAATGAAATACTTGCGTATGTTTATTCTGGAAACGTTTCGCCAGCCAGTGGTTTCTTCAGTCCAATACAGAGAAAGGTAGAAGATGAAGAGTTTCAGGTAATTAGTCCCTCGGTTTTGGAGTTGGTGAAGAGCACATTAGTCTTCAAGACTCAACACTGATTACCTCATCTTTTGTATATAGTTCTACAGTCTTCACATTATATCCCTGTATTGCATTGATAAAGCTAAACATCTACAATAAAGATACCCAGATGTTGCACGTGTCTAATTCTTCATCTTGTGGGTATTGTATACCATACAAGTGTATACTGGCAGTGTATACTGGCAGTGTATACTGGCAGTGTATACTGGCAGTGTATACTGTCAGTGTATACTGTCAGTGTATTAACGTCGTCGGAGATACATTAATTATTTCTTGAATAATGAAGTGTGTAAATGATCGTTATTAACTGTTTGAAGATACAGGAGCAGAAGCATGGTCGAGTCTTAGCTCCTGGCCCCCTCTGTTCACTGGTCGCTACTTGGTCCACTCTCTCACTGCTCCATGAGCTTTATCATACATCTTCTTAAAGCTATGTATGGATTCTGCCTCCACTCTCCAGACTGTTCCACTTACTGACAACTCGATGGCTGAAGAAATACTTCCTAACATCCCTGTGACTCATCTGAGTTTTCAATTTCCAGTTGTTACCATTTGTTACTGTGTCACATCTGTGTGTGTGAAAGAGAGAGAGAGAGAGAGAGAGAGAGAGAGAGAGAGAGAGAGAGTGAGATAGTGAGTGAGAGAGTGAGAGAGTGAGTGAGAGAGAGATTCCAGTGTGCAAGCCATGAGAATAAGCTACACGTCACTTCATCAGAAACTTTAAATATCAAATCTAACTTTGGCAGACATCAATTCTACTTGCAACACCCCATGATAACTTGCAACACCCCCATGATAACTTACAACACCCCCATGATAACTTGCAACACCCCCATGATAACTTTCAACACCCCATGATAACTTTCAAAACCCCATGGTAGCTTGCAACACCCATGATAACTTGCAACACTCCCCATGATAACTTGCAACACCCTATTGATAACTTGCAACACTTCCCATGATAACTTGCAATACTCTCATGATAACTTGCAACACCCCCATGATAACTTGCAGCACTCCCCATAATAACTTTCAACACCCCATGATAACTTGCAGCACTCCCCATAATAACTTTCAACACCCCATGATAACTTGCAAAAACCCATGATAGCTTGCAACACTCCCCGTGATAACTTGCAACATCCCCATGATAACTTGCAACACCCCCATGATAACTTGCAACACCCCATGATAACTTGCAACACCCATGATAACTTGCAACACTCCCCATGATAACTTGCAACACCCCCATGATAACTTGCAACACTCCCATGATAACTTGCAACACCCCATGATAACTTGCAACACCCCCATGATAACTTGCAACACCCCCATGATAACTTGCAACACCCATGATAACTTGGAACACTCCCATGATAACTTGCAACACCCCATGATAACTTGCAAACACCCACATGATAACTTGCAACACTCCCATGATAACTTGCAACACCCCTATGATAACTTGCAATAACTCTCAACCTCGTATAACAACCTGTCATTACAATTTATTCTTGAAAACGCAAAAAAAACGAGAGACAGACACACACACACATTGGAGTATACAGTACCAGTTTGGAACCCACACCTAGCCAAGCACGTAAAAAAGCTAGAGAAAGTGCAAAGGTTTTCAACAATACTAGTCCCGGAGCTAAGGGGTATGTCCTACGAGGAGAGGTTAAGGGAAATCGACCTGACGACACTGGAGGACAGGAGAGATAGGGGGGACATGATAACGACATATAAGATACTGAGAGGAATTGACAAGGTGGACAGAGACAGAATGTTCCAGAGATGGGACACAGCAACAAGGGGACACAGTTGGAAGTTGAAGACTCAGATGAATCACAGGGATGTTAGGAAGTATTTCTTCAGTCACAGAGTGGTCGGGAAGTGGAATAGCTTGGGAAGCGATGTAGTGGAGGCAGGTTCCATACATAGCTTTAAGAAGAGGTATAATAAAGCTCATGGCGCAGGGAGAGTGACCCAGTAGCGGCCAGTGAAGAAGCGGGGCCAGGAGCTATGTATCGACCCCTGCAACCACAACTAGGTGAGTACACACGTACACACACACACACAAACACACACACACAAACACACACACACACACACACACACTAACACACACACACACACACACACACACACACACACACACACACACAGAAAGAGCCCCTGGTTTACCCAAAGGTGCAGGGAGGCAAAGACTCAGAGAGTCAGAGAATGGAAAAGGTACAGAAGGCAAAGAACCCAAGTAAACAAAGAGATTAGCAGAAGAGCTAGAAACGAGTATGCACAGGTATGGAGGGAGGCCCAGAAACAGTACGAAAACGACATAGCATCGAAAGTTAAGTCCGACCCGAAACTGATGTACAGCCACATCAGAAGGAAGACAACAGTCAAGGACCAGGTGATAAAGCTGAGGAGAGAAGATGGGGATCTCACAAGTAACGATCAAGAGGTATGTGAGGAGCTCAACTTGAGGTTTAAGGAAGTATTCACAGTGGAGGAAGGAAGGTAGCTGGGTAGACAGGACGGGGTGCATCACCAACAAGGAATGTATCAAGTGCTAGAGGGCATACACACAACTGAGGAGGAGGGGAAGCAGTTACTCAGTGACCTTGATACCTCGAAGGCGATGGGTCCGGACAATATCTCCTCGTGGGTTCTTCGGGAAGGAGCTGAGGTACTGAGTGTGCCACTTACCATAATATTCAACACATCCCTTGAAACTGGGCAGCTACATGAGGTATGGAAAAAGGCCAACGTAGTCCCCATCTTTAAAAAAGGAGACAGAAAAGAGGCACTAAACTATAGACCGGTGTCACTTACGTGTATAGTGTGCAAAGTCCTGGAGAAAATCATCAGGAAAAGAATGGTGGAGCATATGGAGCTGAACAGGATAATAAACACCAGACAGCACGGATTCCGGGAAGGCAAATCCTGTGTAACAAACCTCCTGGAGTTCTATGATATAGTAACAGAGGTAAGGCAAGAGAGAGAGGGGTGGGTTGATTGCATTTTCCTGGACTGCAGGAAGGCCTTCGACACAGTTCCTCACATGAGATTAGTAAAGAAGTTGGAAGGACAAGCATGTATAACAGGAAGGGCACTGGAATGGATCAGGGAATACCTCACAGGGAGGCAACAACGGGTCATAGTGCGTGATGAGGTATCACAGTGGGCGCCTGTGACGAGCGGTGTACCGCAGGGGTCAGTCCTAGGACCAGTGTTATTCTTGGTATATGTAAATGACATGACGGACGGGATAGACTCAGAAGTGTCTCTGTTCGCAGATGATGTGAAATTAATGAGGAGAATCACATCGGAAGAGGACCAAGCAAGACTTCAAACAGACCTGGACAAGCTTGACATCTGGTCTAGCAACTGGCTTCTCGAATTCAATCCCACCAAATGCAAAGTCAAGAAGATCGGAGAAGGGCAAAAAAGACCGCTGACAGAGTACAGGCTAGGCGGACAAAGGCTACAAACCTCGTCAAAGGAGAAAGACCTTGGGGTGAGTATAACGCCAAGCACGTCTCCGGAGGCACACATCAACCAGATAACTGCGGCAGCATATGAGCGACTGGCAAACCTAAGATTAGCGTTCCGTTACCTTAACAAGGAATCGTTCAAGACACTGTACACCGTGTACGTTAGGCCCATACTAGAATATGCAGCACCAGTCTGGAACCCACACCTGGTCAAGCACATAAAGAAACTAGAGAAAGCGCAAAGGTTCGCGACAAGGTTAGTTCCACAACTCAGAGGTCTGTCCCATGAAGAAAGGTTGAGGGAAATAGGACTAACAACACTGGAGGAAAGAAGGGTCAGAGGAGACATGATAACGACATACAAAATACTGCAGGGAATTGACAAGGTTGACAGTGACAGGATGTTCCAGAGAGGGAACACAGAAACAAGGGGACACAACTGGAAGCTGAAGACTCAGATGAGTCAACGGGATGTTAGGAAGCATTTCTTCAGCCATAGAGTAGTCAGGAAGTGGAATAGTCTAGAGAAAGATATAGTGGAAGCAGGAAGTATACATAGTTTTAAGACAAGGTATGATAAAGCTCATGGAGCAGGGAGAGCAGAGACCCAGTAACGGACAGCGAAGAGGCGGGGCCAGGAGCTGAATCTCGACACCTGCAACCACAATTAGGTGAATACAATTAGGTGAGTACACACACACGTGAATATACACAGACAGAAAAACTAAGTTATTGCCTAAGTTTTACTCTGGGCAGAACTTAGTAAAGTCATGCAGGAAGTAAACTTGATTAATGAGACAAATGAGCAACACAACGTTTCGTCTGTACAACAGTTTTCTTCAGTCCAATATAGACGAAAATAGCAGTATAGACTAATATAGTAGTAGTAGTAATAGTAGTAGTAGTAATGGTGGTAGTAGTAATAATAGTAGTAGTAGTAGTAATAATAGTAGTAGTAGTAATAGTAGTAGTAGTAATAATAGTAGTAGTAGTAATAGTAGTAGTAGTAGTAATAGTAGTAGTAGTAATGGTGGTAGTAGCAATAATAATAGTAGTAGTAGTAGGAATGGTGGTAGTAGTAATAATAATAGTAGTAGTAATAGTAGTACCAGTAATGGTGGTAGTAGTGATAATAATAGTAGTAGTAGTAATAGTAGTAATATTGGTAGAATTACCGACAATATGTTAAGTAAAAGGACACAAATGCAACTAATGAGACATTTTATTGTGGCAACGTTTCGCTCTCCAGGAGCTTTTTCAAGCCGTTACAAGCGATACATGGACACAGAGGGTATATATATATACTCTCAAAGTGAGGTGTAATACTAGTGGTGGTAGAAGTAGTAGTGATATAAGTTGTAGTAGTAATACAATAAGGTAGAACAATAAACTCGCACATGAGTAAAAGGTGATAAAAACAATTACTTGTGTAGTATTAAAACAGGTTAGACAAATATTTCTGTAGGAGGTTGGAAAAGAGAAAACCTGTAGCAGTGTTCCACATCTACGATGTGCTTGTGTTGAATTAGCAGGAGAGACTATGTGATGGTAGGGTTTACTGTTTTCAGGAGGATTCTTGCTAAGACTTCAGAGATGGTGAAGCTGCGTTTATTTTGTTTAATTGTGTTAGAAACAGCGATAAGTGCTGATTCAAGGCACTTGCGTCTGCGGAAATCAGTTTCTTTGATTACTAATCGGGCGTCTTTGAATTTCATGAGATGATTGTTGGAATTTCGGTGTTGTACGCAGGCGTTGTTCAGGTTATCGTTCCTACATGCATTAATGTGTTCTTTGAGGCGTGTTTCCAGGTTTCTTGCTGTTTCTCCTACATAAATTCTGTCGCAGCCTCCACAGGGTATGGTAGTAGTAATATTAGTAGTAGTAGTAGTAATAGTAGTAGTAGTAATGGTGGTAGTAGTAATAATAGTAGTAGTAACAGTAGTAGTAGTAATGGTAGTAGTAGTAATAATAGTAGTAGTAACAGTAGTAGTAGTAATGGTGGTAGTAGTAATAATAGTAGTAGTAACAGTAGTAGTAGTAATGGTAGTAGTAGTAATAGTTTTTAATGTTATCAGTCCGTCAGCCTTGGAAGGTTCTTGCCCAAAAACATAAGAAGGTAAGAATATAACGTCAGAACGTAAGGTAAGAACGTAACGTCAGAACGTAACGTCAGAACGTAAGGTAAGAACGTAAGGTAAGAACGTAACGTCAGAACGTAAGGTAAGAACGTAACGTCAGAACGTAAGGTAAGAACGAAAGGTAAGAACGTAACGTCAGAACGTAAGGTAAGAACGTAACGTCAGAACGTAACGTCAGAACGTAAGGTAAGAACGTAACGTCAGAACGTAAGGTAAGAACGTAACGTCAGAACGTAAAGGAAGAACGTAACGTCAGAACGTAAGGTAAGAACGTAACGTCAGAACGTAAGGTAAGAACGTAACATTAGAACGTAAGGAGATAAGGGAGAAGCACAGCATCTAACGTAACAGCAGTAGTGGTTCATAGTACCTAGAACCTGATTAATTAGATACATGTACAGAACCTGGGTACCTAGATCAACACCTGGGTAGCTGCTCTGAAGTCAACGTTCCAACCAGTGACTTCATCAGTTCTTGAAACTGGAGACAGTAGGAGACATGGGGATCAGTCCCTCAGTCTACACAGCATTCACTACCGTACAAGAATATTTTATTTCCTAAAGTAGGGAATATAGTATTCTCAGCATGAAGTATTCTCAACATATATACACTGAGAAATATACATACACCTCTCGTTGCATATATCCCCTGGCTATATTTTTAACATGTGAGTGTACGTACTCACCTATTTGTGGTTGCAGGAGTCGATTCATGGCTTCTGGCCCTGCCTCTTCCCAGGTCGCTACTAGGTCCACTCTCTCTCTCTCTCTCTCTCTCTCTCTCTCTCTCTCTCTCTCTCTCTCTCTCTCACTCACTCACTCACTCTCTGTTCCATGAGCTTTATCCACTACCTCACTCTCCAGATTGTTCCACTTCCTCACAACTATGGCTGAAAAATACTTCCTAACATCCCTGTGGCTCATCTGAGTTTTCAACTTCCAGTTGTGTCCCCTTGTTGCTGTGTCCCATCTCTGGAACATCCTGTCTCTGTCCACTTTGTCAATTCTTCTCATTATTTTATATGTCGTTATCATGTCCTCCCTATCCCTCCTGTCCTCCACTCTCGTCAGGTTGAGTTCCCTTAACCTCTAGTCTTAGGACATTTTACAGGACAGCATGGGTTTAGAGCAAGTCGCTCCTGTCTGTCCCAACTACTGGACCACTACGACAAGGTCCTGGATGCTCTAGAAGACAAACAGAATGCAGATGTTATATACACAGACTTTGCAAAAGCCTTTGATAAGTGTGACCATGGTGTGATAGCCCACAAAATGCGTGATAAAGGAATAACAGGAAAAGTGGGTAGATGGATCTATAATTTCCTAACAAATAGAACACAAAGAGTAGTAGTCAACAGAGTAAAGTCTGAGGCAGTTACTGTGAAAAGCTCTGTTCCACAAGGCACAGTACTCGCTCCCATCCTGTTCCTCATCCTTATATCGGACATAGACAGGGATATCAGCCACAGTGCCGTGTCTTCCTTTGCAGATGACACCCGAATCTGCATGACATTGTCCACCATTGAAGACACTGCAAGACTCCAAGCAGACATAAACCAAATCTTTAAATGAGCTGCAGAAAACAATATGAAGTTCAATGATGAGAAATTTCAATTACTCCGATATGGAAAACGTGAGGAAATTAAAATTTCATAGGAGTATAAAACAAATTCCAACCACACAATAGAGCGAAAAACTAATGTCAAAGACCTGGGAGTGATCATGTCAGAGGATCTCACCTTCAAGGACCATAACACTGTAGCAATCGCATCTGCCAGAAAAATGACAGGATGGATAATGAGAACCTTCAAAACCAGGGATGCCAAGCCCATGTTGACACTTTTCAGGTCGCTTGTTCTATTTAGGCTGGAATATTGCTGCACACTAACTGCACCTTTCAAGGCAGGTGAAATTGCTGAACTAGAAAATGTACAGAGAACCTTCACGGCACGCATAACTACAATAAACCACCTCAATTACTGGGAACGCTTGAAGTTCCTAAACCTGTACTCCCTGGAACGCAGGCGGGAGAGATACTTTATTATATACAGTTGGAAAATCCTAGAGGGATTAGTACCAAACTTGCACACGAGAGTCACTCCCTACGAAAGCAAAAGACTCGGCAGACGATGCAACATCCCCCCAATGAAAATCATGGGTGCCACTAGCACGTTAAGAGACAACACAATAAGTGTCAAGGGCCCAAGACTGTTCAACTGCCTCCCGGAATACATAAGGGGGATTACCAATAGACCCCTGGCTGTCTTCAAGCAGGCACTGGACAGGCACCTAAAGTCGGTGCCTGACCAGCCAGGCTGTGGTTCGTACGTTGGACTGCGTGCGGCCAGCAGTAACAGCCTGGTTGATCAGGCTCTGATCCAACATAAGGCCTGGTCATAGCCCGGGCCGCAGGGGCGTTGACCCCTGCGTTACCCCGGGTAACGCCAGGTATTTCAAACTTTTATACTTTCTTATAATTTCTCTAACTTTTTGACGTGCTTGACCAGGTGTGGGTTCCAAACTGGTGCTGCATACTCCAGTATGGGCCTGACGTACACGGTGTACAGAGTTCTGAACGATTTCTTACTGAGGTATCGGAATGCTGTTCTTAGGTTCGCAAGTCGCCCATATGCTGCAACAGTTATTTGGTTGATGCGCGCCTCAGGAGATGTGCTCGGTATTATACCGAGCACATCTTTGACCACCTAGCCTATACTCTGTCTGTGGTCTTCTTTCACCTTCTCCAATCTTCATGACTTTGCATTTGGTGGGGTTAAACTACAGGAGTCGGACCAGGCTTGCAGCCTGTCCAGATCCCTTTGTAGTTACATCTGATTCTCATCCACTTGATTTTTTTGCATTAGCTTCACATCGTCTGCAGACAGGGACACCTCTGAATGTATCCCTTGCGTCATGTCATTCACATATACCAGAAACAGCACCGGTCCTAGGACTGACCCTTGTGGAAATCCGGTTTGCTGGAGTCTTTTCTGTCTTCACTGAAAATACTTCCTTAAATCTCGTGTTGAGCTCCTCACATACTTCTTGGTCGTTGTGATCTATCCTCCTTCCTTCCTCAGCCTGATTACCTGGTCCTTGACTGTTGATTTCCTCCTGATGTGACTGTACAACAGCTTTGGGTCAGACTTGGTCAGACTTCTTGTACTGTCGCTGGGCCTCCCTCCTTATCTGTTCATACTCGTTTCTGGCTCTTCGACTAATCTCTATTTTCCTGGGTCCTTTGTCTTCTGTACTTTTTCCATTCTCTAGCCCATTTACTATTGGCCTCTCTACACCTTGTTTGTGTATCTGTGTGTACTTATACGTGGCTGTAGGGGTCGATTCATAGCTCCTGGCCCCGACTCTTCGCTAGTAGCTACTAGGTCTATTCTCTCCCTACTCCAAGAGCCTTATCATATATGTATGTATATGTGTGTGTGTGTGTGTGTGTGTCACCCTCATTCCACTACATCCCTTTCCACACAAAGACGTAAAACATCACGTTTATTTCGACACAAGACGAGCTCTCAACTGAGCTACTAACGAAATGTCAATATGTACCCCCAGGTCTCCCTCACTACAACCTCCCTCCCTCTCACCTCCCTCCCTCCCTCCACCTTAAGACTTACAGAAAACATGAAGGAGGACTTGTGAATATTTAAGTCAGGTGTTGACCAGCAACATTGCCTCTTAATGCAGGGCTTTGCAATACTGTTTGCCAGGGAAATATGTCCACTAATGAAAATATAAAAGTCAAAGAGGGGGTAAGGAATTACTTTTGGGATTTAAAGGCGGAAATCCCTCCTTTGAGGGAGGTGTTTCATACCTTGTTAGTATGATATTGGATGGCGAGATTGTGTGTGTGTGTGTGTGTGTGTGTGTGTGTGTGTGTGTGTGTGTGTGTGTGTGTGTGTGTGTGTGTGTGTGTGTGTGTGGTGTATTATGGTGGTGGTTAGGACTGGTGGTAGAGGGAGTAGTGGTGGTTGTTAGGGATGACAGTATTGGTGGTTGTTACGACTGGTAGTGGTGGTTGTTACGACTGGTAGTGGTGGTTGTTAAGACTGGTAGTGATGGTTGTTACGACTGGTATTGGTGGTTGTTACGACTGGTAGTGGTGGTTGTTACGACTGCTAGTGGTGGTTGTTATGACTGGTAGTGGTGGTTGTTACGACTGGTATTGGTGGTTGTTGCGACTGGTAGTGGTGGTTGTTACGACTTAGTGGTGGTTGTTACGACTGGTAGTGGTGGTTGTTACGACAGGTAGTGGTGGTTGTTACGACTGGTATTGGTGGTTGTTACGACTGGTAGTGGTGGTTGTTACGACTGCTAGTGGTGGTTGTTACGACTGGTATTGGTGGTTGTTACGACTGGTAGTGGTGGTAGTTACGACTGCTAGTGGTGGTTGTTACGACTGGTAGTGGTGATTGTTACGACTGGTATTGGTTGTTGTTACGACTGGTAGTGGTGGTTGTTACGACTGCTAGTGGTGGTTGTTACGACTGGTAGTGGTGGTTGTTACGACTGGTATTGGTGGTCGTTGCGACTGGTAGTGGTGGTTGTTACGACTGGTAGTGGTGGTTGTTACGACTGGTAGTGGTGGTTGTTACGACTGGTATTATTGGTGGTTGTTACGACTGGTAGTGGTGGTTGTTACGACTGGTAGTGGTGGTTGTTACGACTTAGTGGTGGTTGTTACGACTGGTAGTGGTGGTTGTTACGACTGGTAGTGGTGGTTGTTACGACTGGTAGTGGTGGTTGTTACGACTGCTAGTGGTGGTTGTTACGACTGGTAGTGGTGGTTGTTACGACTGGTATTGGTGGTTGTTACGACTGGTAGTGGTGGTTGTTACGACTGCTAGTGGTGGTTGTTACGACTGGTAGTGGTGGTTGTTACGACTGCTAGTGGTGGTTGTTACGACTGCTAGTGGTGGTTGTTACGACTGCTAGTGGTGGTTGTTACGACTGGTAGTGGTGGTTGTTACGACTGGTAGTGGTGGTTGTTACGACTGGTAGTGGTGGTTGTTACGACTGCTAGTGGTGGTTGTTACGACTGCTAGTGGTGGTTGTTACGACTGGTAGTGGTGGTTGTTACGACTGGTAGTGGTGGTTGTTACGACTGCTAGTGGTGGTTGTTACGACTGCTAGTGGTGATTGTTACGACTGCTAGTGGTGATTGTTACGACTGGTAGTGGTGGTTGTTACGACTGGTAGTGGTGGTTGTTACGACTGGTAGTGGTGGTTGGATTCCCGCTCAGATTTGTGTGATTTTTAGCAATAATTCGCTACGATTTTTTTCCTCCGTGTTTATATAATGTTAGTGTTAAGTAGTATTTGATATTAGCATTAACAGTAACACCAGCAGTAGTAGTAGCAGCAGTAGTAGTAGCAGCAGTAGTAGTAGAAGTAGCAGCAGTAGTAGTAGCAGCAGTAGTAGTATTAACAGCAACAACAACAGCAACAGTAACAGCAGCAGTAACAGCAGCAGTAACAGCAGCAGCAGCAGTAGCAGCAGTAACAGCAGCAGCAGAAGTAACAGCAGCAGTAACAGCAGCAGCAGCAGCAGCAGCAGTAACAGCAGCAGTAACAGCAGTAACAGCAGTAACAGCAGCAGCAGAAGTAACAGCAGCAGTAACAGCAGCAGCAGCAGTAACAGCAGCAGTAACAGCAGTAGCAGCAGTAACAGCAGCAGCGGAAGTAACAGCAGCAGTAACAGCAGCAGCAGTAACAGCAGCAGAAGTAACAGCAGCAGCAGTAACATCAGCAGCAGCAGTAACAGCAGCAGTAACAGCAGCAGTAACAGCAGCAGTAACAGCAGCAGTAACAGCAGCAGTAACAGCAGCAGTAACAGCAGCAGTAACAGCAGCAGCAGTAACAGCAGCAGTAGCAGCAGCAGCAGCAGTAACAGCAGCAGTAACAGCAGCAGTAACAGCAGCAGTAACAGCAGCAGTAACAGCAGCAGTAACAGCAGCAGTAACAGCAGCAGTAACAGCAGCAGTAACAGTAACAGCAGCAGTAACAGCAGCGTAACAGCAGCAGCAGCAGTAACAGCAGCAGTAACAGCAGTAACAGCAAGCAGTAACAGCAGCAGCAGTAACAGCAGCAGTAACAGCAGCAGTAACAGCAGCAGTAACAGCAGTAACAGCAGCAGTAACAGCAGCAGTAACAGCAGCAGTAACAGCAAGTAAAGCAGCAGTAACAGCAGCAGTAACAGCAGCAGTAACAGCAACAGTAAACAGCAGCAGTAACAGCATGCAGTAACAGCAGTCAGCAGTAACAGCAGCAGTAAAGCAACAGCAGTAACAGCGCAGTAACAGCAGCAGTAACAGCAGCAGCTAACAGCAGTAGCAGCAGTAACAGCAGCAGTAACAGCAGCAGTAACAGCAGCAGTAACAGCAGCAGTAACAGCACAGTAACAGCAGCAGTAACAGCAGCAGTAACAGCAGCAGTAACAGCAGCAGTAACAGCAGCAGTAACAGCAACAGTAACAGCAGCAGTAACAGCAGCAGTAACAGCAGCAGCAGCAGCAGTAACAGCAGCAGTAACAGCAGCAGTAACAGCAGCAGTAACAGCAGCAGTAACAGCAGCAGCAGCAGTAACAGCAGCAGTAACAGAACAGTCAGCAGCAGTAACAGCAGCAGTACACAGACAGTAACAGCAGCAGTAACAGCACAGTAACAGCACAGTAACAGCAGCAGTAACAGCAGCAGTAACAGCAGTCAGCAGCAGTAACAGCAGCAGTAACAGCACAGTAACAGCACAGAACAGCAGCAGTAACAGCACAGTAACAGCAGCAGTAACAGCACAGTACAGCAGCAGTAACAGCAGCAGTAACAGCAGCAGTAACAGCAGTAACAGCAGTAACAGCAGCAGTAACAGCAGCAGTAACAGCAGCAGTAACAGCAGCAGTAACAGTAACAGCAGCTAACAGTAACAGCAGCAGTAACAGCAGCAGTAACAGCAACAGTAACAGCAGCAGTAACAGCAGCAGTAACAGCAGCAACAGCAACAGTAACAGCAGCAGTAACAGCAGCAGTAACAGCAGCACAGCAGATACAGCAGCGTAACAGCAGCAGTAACAGCAGCAGCAGCAGTAACAGCAGCAGTAACAGCAGCAGTAACAGCAACAGTAACAGCAGCAGTAACAGCAACAGTAAAGCAGCAGTAACAGCAGCAGTAACAGCAGCAGTAACAGCAGCAGTAACAGCAGCAGTAACAGCAGCAGTAACAGCAGCAGTAACACCACAAAACGCTGACCAAAGGAGGAGAAGAACACAAAGAATTAGCAATAAAAATAAAAATAAATTCTCGAAAGAAAACCTTAATAAAGACAGGAGAGAGAACAGAAGATAAACAAGAGTGGATAATAAAGACAGGAGAGGGAACAGAAGATAAACAAGAGAGGATAATAAAGATAGGAGAGAGAACAGAAGATAAACAAGAGAGGATAATAAAGATAGGAGAGAGAGAACAGAAGATAAACAAGAGTGGATAACAAAGACATGAGAGAGAACAGAAGATAAACAAGAGAGGATAATAAAGATAGGAGAGAGAACAGAAGATAAACAAGAGAGGATAATAAAGATAGGAGAGAGAGAACAGAAGATAAACAAGAGAGGATAATAGAGACAGGAGAGAGAGAACAGAAGATAAACAAGAGAGAATAATAAAGACATGAGAGAGAACAGAAGATAAACAAGAGAGGATAATAAAGATAGGAGAGAGAGAACAGAAGATAAACAAGAGAGGATAATAGAGACAGGAGAGAGAGAACAGAAGATAAACAAGAGAGAATAATAAAGACAGGAGAGAGAACAGAAGATAAACAAGAGAGGATAATAAAGACAGGAGAGAGAACAGAAGATAAACAAGAGAGGATAATAAAGATAGGAGAGAGAGAACAGAAGATAAACAAGAGAGAATAATAAAGACAGGAGAGAGAACAGAAGATAAACAAGAGTGTATAATAAAGACATGAGAGAGAGAACAGAAGATAAACAAGAGAGAATAATAAAGACAGGAGAGAGAGAACAGAAGATAAACAAGAGAGAATAATAAAGACAGGAGAGAGAACAGAAGATAAACAAGAGAGAATAATAAAGACAGGAGAGAGAACAGAAGATAAACAAGAGAGGATAATATAGACAGGAGAGAGAGAACAGAAGATAAACAAGAGTGGATAATAAAGACATGAGAGAGAACAGAAGATAAACAAGAGAAGATATTAAAGATATGAGAGAGAGAACAGAAGATAAACAAGAGAGGATAATAGAGACAGGAGAGAGAGAACAGAAGATAAACAAGAGAGAATAATAATGACAGGAGAGAGAACAGAAGATAAACAAGAGAGGATAATAAAGACAGGAGAGAGAACAGAAGATAAACAAGAGAGGATAATAAAGATAGGAGAGAGAGAACAGAAGATAAACAAGAGAGGATAATAGAGACAGGAGAGAGAACAGAAGATAAACAAGAGAGAATAATAAAGACAGGAGAGAGAACAGAAGATAAACAAGAGAGAATAATAAAGACAGGAGAGAGAACAGAAGAAGCAAAAGAGGATAATAAAGACGTAATAAGCGAGAATAAAGGAGAATGATGACTCAGTAAAGAGGGTACACTTACTACCTGGTATAATCACGGGGGAAATCAAGGACCTTCGCGAAAATAAAGGAGATTTACCCTTTTTTTAACGTGTTGGTGAAATTTAATCAGGACTGGTCGCCCTGGGTCCTACCCTCTCTTTATTTGATGGAGTTTGTCCTCCATCTTCCTCCCTCCCACTCCTTCACGATATTCCATCCTCACTCCACAGTATCCTTTCCTCCCTCCATCACGACCCTCCATCACGTCCCTCCATCACGACCCTCCATCACGACCCTCCATCACGTCCCTCCATCACGACCCTCCATCACGACCCTCCATCACGTCCCTCCATCACGTCCCTCCATCACGACCCTCCATCACGCCCCTCCATCACGACCCTCCATCACGACCCTCCATCACGTCCCTCCATCACGTCCCTCCATCACGACCCTCCATCACGACCCTCCATCACGTCCCTCCATCACGACCCTCCATCACGACCCTCCATCACGTCCCTCCATCACGACCCTCCATCACGACCCTCCATCACGTCCCTCCATCACGTCCCTCCATCACGACCCTCCATCACGTCCCTCCATCACGACCCTCCATCACGTCCCTCCATCACGACCCTCCATCACGACCCTCCATCACGTCCCTCCATCACGACCCTCCATCACGACCCTCCATCACGTCCCTCCATCACGTCCCTCCATCACGTCCCTCCATCACGACCCTCCATCACGCCCTCCATCACGACCCTCCATCACGACCCTCCATCACGTCCCTCCATCACGTCCCTCCATCACGACCCTCCATCACGACCCTCCATCACGCCCTCCATCACGACCCTCCATCACGTCCCTCCATCACGTCCCTCCATCACGCCCTCCATCACGACCCTCCATCACGCCCTCCATCACGACCCTCCATCCGACCCTCCATCACGTCCCTCCATCACGACCCTCCATCACGTCCTCCATCACGTCCTCCATCACGCCCTCCATCACGCCCTCCATCACGCCCTCCATCACGCCCTCCATCACGACCCTCCATCACGCCCCTCCTCATCCGCCCTCCATCACGACCCTCCATCACGCCTCCATCGCCCTCCATCACGCCCCTCCATCCACGACCCTCCATCACGCCCCTCCATCACGACCCTCCATCACGCCCCTCCATCACGACCCTCCATCACGCCCCTCCATCACGCCCTCCATCACGACCCTCCATCACGCCCTCCATCACGACCTCCATCACGCCCTCCATCACGACCCTCCATCACGCCCCTCCATCACGACCCTCCATCACGCCCTCCATCACGCCCTCCATCACGACCCTCCATCACGCCCCTCCATCACGACCCTCCATCACGCCCCTCCATCACGACCCTCCATCACGCCCCTCCATCACGACCCTCCATCACGACCCTCCATCACGCCCCTCCATCACGACCCTCCATCACGCCCCTCCATCACGACCCTCCATCACGCCCCTCCATCACGACCCTCCATCACGCCCCTCCATCACGACCCTCCATCACGCCTCCATCACGCCCTCCATCACGCCCTCCATCACGACCCTCCATCACGACCCTCCATCACGACCCTCCATCACGCCCCTCCATCACGACCCTCCATACGCCTCCTATCACACCCTCATCTAGCTAACGATCATAGCTACCCTTCCATCGACATGACCCTCTATCTCTGTCTCCTATCTCTACCTCTCTCTCTCCTCTCTCTCACCTCCATCTCTCTCTCTCATCTCTCTCTCTCTCTCTCTACCCTCTCTCTCTCTGTTCTCTCTCTCTGTTCTCTCTCTGTCTCTCTCTCTCTCTCTCTCTCTCTCTCTCTCTCTCTCTCTCTCTCTCTCTCTCTCTCTCTCTCTCTCTCTTCTCTCTCTCTCTCTCTCTCTCTCTCTCTCTCTCTCTCTCTCTCTCTTCTCTTCTCTCTCTCTCTCTCTCTCTGTCTTCTCTCTCTCTCTCTCTCTCTCTCTCTCTCTCTCTCTCTCTCTCTCTCTCTCTCTCTCTCTCTCTCTCTCTCTCTCTCTCTCTCTTGTCTCTCTCTCTTCTCTCTTTCTCTTCTGTCTTCCTCTCTCTCTCTCTCTCTCTCTCTCTCTCTCTCTCTCTCTCTCCTCTCTCTCTCTCTCTCTCTCTCTCTCTCTCTCTCTCTCTCTCTCCATAATCTTACCCAACTTAAACATAAATTGACTTAGAATATTCAAATGAGGACTTTGAAGTTTTTATTCCACCGATTATCCGCTTATTTATATCAAGACAGTACTGTGTCCTCTGCTTAGTAGGGACGTTTCGAAAATCTTTATAGCGGGAACGTTTCGCCCTCCAGATATCTGCAGAAATAAATCAAAGTAGACACACAATAGGCCTAGTTCCTAGGCCTATTGTGTGTATATCTACGTGTAGAATAAACTTGCCAGATCAATGTCAAAATCTAAATTTAATCTGAGCCTCTCTTCTTAAGACTGAAACAAAGGTTGAAAGACTGAGACAAAGACTGAAACAAAGACTATAACGTAATAATGATGTTTTTTTTTCCATCTCATTTTCAATTCCTCATTTATTCCCCATATAATTGCTCAGCCTTCCTCATCTCTACGTTTGTTTCTCACTGCGTTTGTTTCTCACTGCGTTTGTTTCTCACTGCGTTTGTTTCTCACTGCGTTTGTTTCTCACTGCGTTTGTTTCTCACTGCGTTTGTTTCTCACTGCGTTTGTTTCTCAGTGTTTGAACTTCAACTTTGCTCAACACTTCAGTTGTGGAAGACCTGCAACCCAGTGTTGCATGACATCAACCGTGTGTTGCATGCCGGCTGTCGAACTGATGTGAGAACTTTGGGTGGGTTTTGGAATAGTGTTGGTGGTGGACACCAGCAGGTGTGGGCGGGGGTACACCAGCGGGTGTGGGCAGGGGTACACCAGCGGGTGTGGGCGGTGGTACATCAGCGGGGGTACACCAGCAGGTTTGGGAAGGGGTACACCAGCAGGTGTGGAGTTGGATCTGCCTAGCGTGGGCGAAAAGGTTTGCTGCAGCGTTGCTTTATTTGTGTTCTTGCTTGTGAGTGGTGGTGGTTGGGGTGGTGGTGGTGGGGGTGGTGGTGGTGGGGGTGATGGTAGAGTTTGTGGAGGTGGGGGTGGTGGTTGGGTTAGTGGTGGTGGGGTGATAGTAGTGGTGGTAGGGTTGGTGGTGGTGGTGGTAGTGGGTGTTGTTGTTGTTGGTGGTGGGGTTGGCAGTGATGGTGGTTGTGTTGGAGAGCTTCACCTTCCCCACCACCATCACCAACACTATTTCTTTAACTACTCCCATAATTCACCATCTCACTATATAAGCACCAGTCTTCCTGCCTGGGCTTCAGACTCTTCAAGACTACGGTGATCTTCACTATCTCCAACACCGAGGGACTGATTACCTCATCTTTTCTATATAGTTCTACAGTCTTTACATTATGTCCTTGTATTGATAAAGCCACTGAAGGGCGAAACGTCTACAATGAAGATACCCAGATGTTGCACATGTGTCTAATTCTTTATCAGGAGGGATAAATACATGAGTGAGAGGTGTTGGATTTGTGTGTGACTTGTACATGAGTTAATAGAGTTATCAAAGCTTATTTCTTGGGTACCACTGAAAATATTTTTATTAAGTGGGTTTGGGTTTGAGAAGGTACTGCCTAGTATGGGCCAGTAGGCCTGCTGCAGTGTTCCTCCTTTCTTATGTTCTCTTCCTCTCTCTAACATCTTCCCTATTCTCTCCAGCTCTACCACCAGCTCAGGTGTTGCTAGACACATATATTTGCATTCCAATTGAGCAAAGTCATATATTGAAGGTCAATATGGGTGTGTGAGTGTGTGTGTGTGTGTGTGTGTGTGTGTGTGTGTGTGTGTTAGTTACCATTTTGTCCTAGGCACATGTCAATTAGACACTAGGCCTGTTGTATATATGTGTGTGTGTGTGTGTATGTAAGGAAACACTTCGAAATGTTTCTGCCCCACCGGGAATTGAACCCGGCCCCTCCGTGCGTGAAGCAAGAGCTTTACCCACTAGGCCACCGGGGGCGTGTGTGTGTGTGTGTGTGTGTGTGTGTGTGTGTGTGTGTGTGAGTGTGTGTGTGTATGTGTGTGTGTTTTGTTTGATTCGTCAGGAAGTGCGTCCTGACTCGGGTCTTAAACCTAAGATGACCCGTCTGAGGATCTCGAAGATGTTGATATAATTCAGTTTTTATATGGCCACGATCAGGGTCTTGCTGTAGCCCTGTGTTCCATGGCAAAGCAATTTATGTTCAGCGAGCTGAGGCCATCAGGCCTCCATCATTGTCTCTGGGCACTGTGTTGGGTGGTCGGGTAAATTTGAAAATAAACGCATGGACTCTGTCTATCATGCATTTGTTCGCGATTGTCCTCACAATAGTTCTGAATGTCTGTTTGTTTTCTTTTTAGTATGAAGTCGCATATGATATCAGTGAAACACGTGATTGTCAACATTATTTGATGGCTCAGAGGTAATACGGGATGTCCTGCTATACTCTCTTAGACTACAGTGCTTCTCACTGGTGACTGTTGTGGTGCTAGGATTGACGTGTTGTAAGTAGCCTGCTCCTGCAACATTGGATCTGTCGACTGCCGTTGTTGGGTGGAAGTTTAATAAAGCGCATTGTGTGGGCGAAAAGTTGTCAATAAAGAATCACATTATACTTCTTATGTGTTTATATTTTCAAATATCAGAAGTTGGCTGAGCAAAGGGCGCGACCCCGTTTCTAATGTTTCCTCAGCTTCCATCGTTGTTGTGGCCGGGGAAGTAGCTCGGTATTCCATGTTACTGTAGTGTCCTCTGGACGAGACGGCTGCTCAGTGGTGATGGCTCTACTTGATGTTGGAGGCTGGACCACTAGGGTTTTTCATATTGACACGACAGAGCCTCTCCGGGCAGTGCAGGTTCCAGGTATGATGCTTCTTGCCGCAGTTCGGACATCTAGGTTCCGTAGCTTCTCATCTCTTCAGTTTACCCAAGCAGTCCTTATTCAGGTGAGACCCACAACAGATGTCGCATATTTCCTTAAACTGACATCGGGCGCTGAGGTGGTTGTACCTGTGGCATCTGAAGCACCTCAAAGGTTCTGGGTTGTACGTCCTAACCTGGTATTTTCCCCAATAACCGAGATCCAGTTGACCTACCTCGTAGGTATGTTGGCGTCCTTTTTAGCTCGGAGCCACTCAACTTTCAGGATGTTTTTGTTACTTATGGACTGCATCGAGAGGCTTGTCTAGTGGACAGCGCATTAGTACGCCTTTTGTTACCCGCTCTATGGATTCTAGTTCTGCTAGAATAAGTGGCGAGTCCAGGTCGTTCACCTTCTGCAGGGCCTCATAGAACTCTGTTTCGGGGAGTGAGAATAAACTCACCTTTCAGATTTGAAGACACTGATATCTTCAGACCGTATTTCCTCTAGAGGTGAATTATAGCAGGATACGGGGTGTCGAAGTATCCTGTAATTATCAACCTGCATTTGTTGCCTGCAGATGGCTTGACTTGCCCGATCTGAGGCAAAGTAACATTGTGTCTCCTCTGGGACTTCGGGGCTCCTGCTACCTGCCAACCTTCATCATCCAGCATATCTGGGGTTGGGATGAGTGTTTCTTGATCCATCACTATCTCACTCGCCCAGCTGGCTTCACTTGCTTCGCCGTTCCAAGAGTCCAGGGAGTCCAGTGAGCGGTCTCGCAGCTTCTTCGCCAGAACTGCGCCCGACATTTCCAGATCTGAGTCTTCGGGTGAGTCCTTGGTACATCGTAACTTCTTCCTTTCAGAAGAAGCCAAGTGCCTCCGTATGCCTGTCTCTTCTATTTTGAGACTATGCCCTCGAATGTTTGCGTGTGTGTGTCCGTCGCTGCTATAAGGTCCAAGAGCTGTACCTAACCTAGATGTCATGTTTCGCCCTCTGCGTCATTATTAGGACTCAAAAAGCAAATCGTGGCGAAACGTTCCCTGTAATAAATGTCCTGAACCGCATTGAATAAGTGTCTTGTTCCACACACATTGTCAATAAACAATCTCAAAACACTGAATTTATGTTCACTTTGACATGTCATATTTTATATCATTTCTCCAGAACACTTCAGTGTTAACTTCAGTGTTATTAACTTTATTGTTATTAACTTCACTGTTATTGACTTCAGTATAATTAATTGAAAATGGGTTGGGCAAATATTTTTACTAATGGGTTTGGGTTAGAGAAAGACTTGCCTGGTATGGGCCAGTAGGCCTCCTGCAGTGTTCCTCCTATCTTTATGTTCCTAATATTAACTCGTCAGTGTTATTAACCTATGTTTATACTATGGGACGCTTAATCCTTCGGGGGGATGGGAATGATCCTCCGTCTTTTCTCTCAGTCTAATCTCTTTGTGAATCCTAAGTTGTCATATCTAGCACCGTAACGCTGCTTGTTGAAGCCCCATGAAGCGAGAGATTAATCTCTCTGCATTCCTTCTCCACAAAACCATCCACTTGCGCCACTATCCTTAACTCACGTGCAACAGCATCAACGCAAACATAGAGGTACAAACGGCGAAGTGTAGACAATGGCGTTGCAAGAGGAACGAGCAGACACAGGCACCTCAACAATAAGGTGTAAACAAAGCTTACAATGGTGCTCCTGTCCAGCACTTGACTCATGTCAGAGGCTGTTGCTCTGTGTTTACTGCGGATCAGTGATATTCCAGCCTACTCCAGACCAGTGATATTCCAGCCTACTCCAGACCAGTGATATTCCAGCCTACTCCAGACCAGTGATATTCCAGCCTACTCCAGACCAGTGATATTCCAGCCTTCTCCAGACCAGTGATATTCCAGCCTACTCCAGACCAGTGATATTCCAGCCTACTCCAGACCAGTGATATTCCAGCCTACTCCAGACCAGTGATATTTCAGCCTTCTCCAGACCAGTGATATTCCAGCCTAGTCCAGACCAGTGATATTCCAGCCTACTCCAGACCAGTGATATTCCAGCCTACTCCAGACAAGTGATATTCCAGCCTTCTCCAGACCAGTGATATTCCAGACTACTCCAGACCAGTCATATTCCAGCCTACTCCAGACCAGTGATATTCCAGCCTACTCCAGACCAGTGATATTCCAGCCTTCTCCAGACCAGTGATATTCCAGCCTACTCCAGACCAGTGATATTCCAGCCTTCTCCAGACCAGTGATATTCCAGCCTACTCCAGACCAGTGATATTCCAGCCTACTCCAGACCAGTGATATTCCAGCCTTCTCCAGACCAGTGATATTCCAGCCTACTCCAGACCAGTGATATTCCAGCCTACTCCAGACCAGTGATATTCCAGCCTACTCCAGACCAGTGATATTCCAGCCTACTCCAGACCAGTGATATTACAACCTACTCCAGACCAGTGATATTCCAGCCTACTCCAGACAGTGATATTCCAGCCTACTCCACACCAGTGATATTCCAGCCTACTCCAGACCAGTGATATTCAAGCCTACTCCACACCAGTGATATTCCAGCCTACTCCAGACCAGTGATATTATAGCCTACTCCAGACCAGTGATATTATAGCCTACTCATGACCAGTGATAGTCCAGCCTACTCCAGACCAGTGATATTATAACCTACTCTAGACCAGTGATATTCCAGCCAACTCCATACCAGTGATATAGCCTACTCCAGACCAGTGATATTCCAGCCTACTCCAGACCAGTGATATTCCAGCCTACTCCAGACCAGTGATATTCCAGCCTACTCCAGACCAGTGATATTCCAGCCTACTCCAGACCAGTGATATTCCAGCCTACTCCAGACCAGTGATATTCCAGCCTACTCCAGACCAGTGATATTCCAGCCTACTCCAGACCAGTGATATTCCAGCCTACTCCAGACCAGTGATATTCCAGCCTACTCCAGACCAGTGATATTCCAGCCTACTCCAGACCAGTGATATTCCAGCCTACTCCAGACCAGTGATATTCCAGCCTACTCCAGACCAGTGATATTCCAGCCTACTCCAGACCAGTGATATTATAGCCTACTCCAGACCAGTGATATTATAGCCTACTCCAGACCAGTGATATTCCAGCCTACTCCAGACCAGTGATATTCCAGCCTACTCCACACCAGTGATATTCCAGCCTACTCCAGACCAGTGAGATTCCAACCTACACCAGACCAGTGAGATTCCAGCCTACACCAGACCAGTGATATTATAGCCTACTCCAGACCAGTGATATTCCAGCCTACTCCAGACCAGTGATATTCCAGCCTACTCCAGACCAGTGATATTCCAGCCTACTCCACACCAGTGATATTCCAGCCTACTCCAGACCAGTGAGATTCCAACCTACACCAGACCAGTGAGATTCCAGCCTACACCAGACCAGTGATATTATAGCTTACTCCAGACCAGTGATATTCCAGCCTACTCCAGACCAGTGATATTCCAGCCTACTCCAGACCAGTGATATTCCAGCCTACTCCAGACCAGTGATATTCCAGCCTACTCCAGACCAGTGATATTCCAGCCTACTCCAGACCAGTGATATTCCAGCCTACTCCAGACCAGTGATATTATAGCCTACTCCAGACCAGTGATATTATAGCCTACTCCAGACCAGTGATATTCCAGCCTACTCCAGACCAGTGATATTCCAGCCTACTCCAGACCAGTGATATTCCAGCCCTCACCCAGTACCAGTGATATTCCAGCCTACTCCAGACCAGTGAGATTCCAGCCTACACCAGACCAGTGATATTATAGCCTACTCCAGACCAGTGATATTCCAACCTACTCTAGTCCAGTGATATTCCAGTCTACTCCAGACAATTGATATTCCAGCCTACTCCAGACCAGTTATATTATAGCCTACTCCAGACCAGTGATATTCCAACCTACTCCAGACCAGTGATATTCCAACCTACTCCAGACCAGTGATATTATAGCCTACTCCAGACCAGTGATATTCCAACCTACTCCAGACCAGTTATATTATAGCCTACTCCAGACCATTGATATTCCAACCTACTCCAGACCAGTGATATTCCAACCCATCTTCACACTATGATATTGAAGACCACTGTGACTGACCCCTGTGACTGACCCTGTGCTGGGAGATGAGCTAGGTGCTGGGGGGATGTGCTGGGTGATGGAGTATGTGCTAGGTGCTGGGAATGAGCTAGGTGCCGGGGGATGTCCTAGGTGCTGGGGATGAGCTAGGTACTGGGTATTGTACTGGGTGCTGGGGGATGAGCTGGGAACTTATTTGCAGAATTTTTATTATTATTAGTAGTAGTAGTAGTGTAGTAGTAGCACTAGTAGTAGTATTGTTATTGTTATTATCATTATTATTATCCTGGTCATTAGCAGTAACATGCACTCAACACAATGGTGACAAAATCATTCTCCTTGTCACCGCACCAGTCACTCTCCACACCGTACAGCCCCCACAAAAAAAAATTCTGGAAATTTAGAGGATGATACTGTGAGGGCTGTGGGTTGGTCACACTCCCTGCTGACATTTTTATTCTCTCGCTGATATGGATTTCGTGGTGGCTTGGAAAAGGTGAAGTGCTCGCTGTCATGTCAACAGATCAGGTCTCCCGTGACAGCCGATTGAAAATTTCCACTCGTAATCGACTGTCATGTTCCAGGAAGAGAGAGAGAGAGAGAAGAGAGAGAGAGAGAGAGAGTCTCGTATCTGGGTTGGTAGCGCACTGAGCTCACACACTGAGATCCGGGGATCGATCCCCGGTACGGGTAGAAACATTAGGACGTGTTTCCTTAAGACACCTGCTGTCCATGTTCACTTATAAGTAAAATAGGTACCTGGGTGTTAGTCTACTGGTGTGTTCCCTTAACCTCTCCTCGTAGGACATTCCCCTTAGCTCCGGGACTAGTCTTGTTGCAAACCTTTGCACTTTCCCTAATTTCTTGACATGTTTGACCAGGTGTGGGTTCCATACCGGTGCTGCCTACTCCAATATAGGCGTGTACTCACCTATTTGTACTCACCTATTTGTGGTTGCAGGGGTCGAGTCATAGCTCCTGGCCCCGCCTCTTCACTGATTGCTACTAGGTCCTCTCTCTCCCTGCTCCATGAGCTTTATCAAACCTCGTCTTAAAACTATGTATGGTTCCTGCCTCCACTACGTCACTTTCTAGGCTATTCCACTTCCTGACAACTCTATGACTGAAGAAAACTTCCTAACATCTCTTTGACTCATAGGAGTCTTCAACTTCCAATTGTGACCCCTTGTTTCTGTGTCCCCTCTCTGGAACATCTTGTCTCTGTTCACCTTATCTATTCCTCGCAGTATTTTATATGTCGTTATCATGCCTTCCCTAACCCTCCTGTCCTCTAGTGTCGTCAGGCCGATTTCCCTTAACCTTTCTTCGTAGGACAATCCCCTTAGCTCTGGGACTAGTCTTGTTGCAAACCTTTGCACTTTCTCTAGTTTTTTGACGTCCTTGACCAGGTGTGGGTTCCAAACTGGTGCTGCATACTCCAGTATGGGCCTGACGTATATGGTGTACAGAGTCTTGAACGATTCCTTAGTGAGGTATTGGAACGCTATTCTTAGGTTTGCCAGCCGCCCATATGCTGCAGCAGTTATCTGATTAATGTGCGCCTCAGGAGATGTGCTCGGTATTATACTCACCCCAAGATCTTTTTCCTTGAGTGAGGTTTGCAGTCTTTGGCCACCTAGACTATACTCTGTCTGCGGTCTTCTTTGCCCTTCCCGATCTTCATGACTTTACATTTGGCAGGGTTATGTGTGTGTGTGTGTGTGTGTGTGTGTGTGTGTGTGTGTGTGTGTGTGTGTGTGTGTAGACAAGTCACTGTTGTTCTGTGGGTATTTTGATGCGTGTGTGTTGAAGGAGTCTTGGTGGGTCTTGTCAGTATTTTGGTAGGAGCTGACGGAGCTGACGGCCGTTGGAGCCTGATTGATGGCCTCGCTGGACCAAGAACGAGGATTGATGACGTCGTCAGCGCTGTGCTAATGACAGCCACACCAACACTCCATAACAACCTCCACAACATTCACAAGATGTGCTCACCACATTAACATCTCACACTCTTACGGCTTTTCACCACAGCCGGTACATACTCTGCTACGGTAATAAATGACATAGTTATTATTTAAGCAAGCGTTTCGCCACTCGTGGCGAAACGTTATCCTCCTTCACACGAAATCCATCGAATATTCAATGATTCAAGTCATTCGTGTCCCGTAGCTAGGTTGGTAGCACACTCAGCTCACACACTCCGGTACGGGTGGAAACATTAGGATGTGTTTCCTTAAGATACCTGCTGTCCATGTTCACCTAGCAGTAAGAAGGTACCTGGGTGTTAATCGACTGGTGTGGGTGGCATCCTGGAGACAAAATTAACCTAATTTTCCCGAAATGCTCTGCATAACCAGACTGAAAGTAGAAGACCTAAATGATTTTTTTATGAGAGTGCCACAGAACTTGATAGACGCAAACCTATCTGACATTATCCTGACGCCAAATGACTTCGAAGAGACGATAAATGACATGCCCATGCACTCCGCTCCAGGACCAGACTCATGGAACTCCGTGTTCATCAAGAACTGCAAGAAGCCCCTATCACGTGCTTTTAACATTCTATGGAGAGAGAGCATGGACACTGGGGTCGTCCCGCAGTTACTA
The DNA here is from genome assembly GCA_009830355.1 of Cherax destructor. Lineage (NCBI taxonomy): Eukaryota > Metazoa > Arthropoda > Malacostraca > Decapoda > Parastacidae > Cherax > Cherax destructor. The sequence goes on from WNWK01000482.1 coordinate 446,240, forward strand.
AAAACAACAGACTTAGCCCCACTCCACAAAGGGGGCAGTAAAGCAATAGCAAAGAACTACAGACCAATAGCGCTAACGTCCCATATCATAAAAATCTTTGAAAGGGTTCTAAGAAGCAAGATCGCCACTCATCTAGATACCCATCAATTACACAACCCAGGGCAGCAGGGTTTAGAGCAGGTCGCTCCTGTCTGTCCCAACTACTGGACCACTACGACAAGGTTCTGGATGCTCTAGAAGACAAACAGAATGCAGATGTTATATACACAGACTTTGCAAAAGCCTTTGACAAGTGTGACCATGGTGTAATAGCACATAAAATGCGTGATAAAGGAATAACAGGAAAAGTTGGTAGATGGCTCTATAATTTCCAAACAAATAGAACACAAAGAGTAGTAGTCAACAGAGTAAAGTCTGAGGCGGCTACGGTGAAAAGCTCTGTTCCACAAGGCACAGTACTCGCTCCCATCTTGTTCCTCATCCTCATATCGGACATATACAGGGATATAAACCACAGTGCCGTGTCTTCCTTTGCAGATGACACCCGAATCTGCATGACAGTGCCCACCGTTGAAGACACTGCAAGACTCCAAGCAGACATCAACCAAATCTTTAAATGGGCTGCAGAAAACAATATGAAGTTCAATGATGAGAAATTTTAATTACTCCGATATGGAAAACGTGAGGAAATTAAAATTTCATCGGAGTATAAAACAAATTCCAACCACACAATAGAGCGAAAAACTAATGTCAAAGACCTGGGAGTGATCATGTCAGAGGATCTCACCTTCAAGGACCATAACACTGTAGCAATCGCATCTGCTAGAAAAATGACAGGATGGATAATGAGAACCTTCAAAACCAGAGATGCCAAGCCCATGATGACACTTTTCAGGTCGCTTTTTCTATCTAGGCTGGAATATTGCTGCACACTAACTGCACCTTTCAAGGCAGGTGAAATTGCTGAACTAGAAAATGTGCAGAGAACCTTCACAGTACGCATAACTGCGATAAACCACCTCAATTACTGAGAACGCTTGAAGTTCCTAAACCTGTACTCCCTGGAACGCAGGCGGGAGAGATACATTATTACATACACTTGGAAAATCCTAGAGGGATTAGTACCAAACTTGCACACGAGAGTCACTCCCTACGAAAGCAAAAGACTCGGCAGACGATGCAACATCCCCCCAGTGAAAAGCAGTTGTGCCACTAGCACGTTGAGAGACAACACAATAAGTGTCAGGGGCCCAAGATTGTTCAACTGCCTCCCAGCATACATAAGGGGGATTACCAATAGACCCTGGCTGTCTTCAAGCAGGCACTGGGCAGACACCTAAAATCAGTACCTGACCAGCCGGGCTGTGGTTCGTACGTCGGACTGCGTGCGGCCAGCAGTAACAGCCTGGTTGATCAGGCTCTGATTCAGCATGAGACCTGGTCACAGACTGGGCCGTGGGGGCGTTGACCCCCGGAACTCTCTCCAGGTAAACTCCAGGTAAATAACCAGGGACTTTCTATATAGTATGTCACTGATGTCAGCTATGGTCTATATAAGTTGTATCATGCACTTGTAGAAATAAAGATTATTATTATTATTATTATTATTATTATTATTATTATTATTATTATTATTATTATTATTTATGATTCAATGAAGGCACAGATAACATCCTTTATTAATTTGACTTCCACTCCAAAAACTGTCCCAACTATTACTACTACTATTGCTATTATCACTACTCTTGCTACTATCACTACTATTGCCTCCCTCCTCCTTTCACTCCCCTTTCTATCTCTTGAGCCACTAAAGCTATTCATCCAACTTTCTTCTACTACTACTACTACCACTACTACTACTACTACTACTACTACTACTACTACCACTACCACTACTACTACCACTACTACTACCACCACTACTACTACTACTACCACTACCAGCATTACCACTTCTTGTTCTTCCTCTCTTGGTCTCGTCCCTCTCTTCCTCGCCAATATATACTGGCTCCCTCACCTTCGTGTGTCAGTGTGGTTTGTTAATGGTACAAATCAGTGAGAAATATTGTGAAATACATGATGCATTTTTTCTCTTTTGCATATTTTTTTTCTGGGATATATCAGTGTTGAAGGTTTGAAGCCGACCAGCAGAGGCATTCCCAAGTTATCATTTGGAAATCAACTAAGGGAATGGACTATGTACGTGACTAGAGGGAACCCACACATGTGGATCGATGCTTGAATCTCATTCTAGTTGCGGTACACCTGCTTTGAAAGTTTGAAGCCGATCGGAAAAGGCATTTTCGAGTTATGAGTGAAAATTTCGGAGAAGGGAAAATAAAAAAAATGTTTTACACACACGCACACACACACACACACACACACACACACACACACACACACACACACAAGTTTTAAGAAGAGGTATGATAAAGCTCCTGGCGCAGGGAGAGTGACCCAGTAGCGGCCAGTGAAGAGGCGGGGCCAGGAGCTATGACTCAACCCCTGCAACCACAACTAGGTGAGTACATACACACACCTCACCCCCACCGCCACAGTTCAACCACTAACAAGAAATACGACAAAGAACACCCTATTTCCGCCTCACGTAATTGGCCCAGGCAGAGCAGAGAGAACAAGTCGACAACTCTGCCAGAAACAAATAGCCTCACCAACTTTCCCAAAGCAAGACGCACTTGAGCGCAGGAGAAAAACCCGTCGGGTCAAGCAGAAGAAGAGAATGAAGTTTGTGAACTTGGGAGACGAGGAAAAAAATATATTTAAACACCTCAAAGGGAGTGGATGGGGTTCGATCCCCCGAGGGACAGGATTTAATCCTCCCTTCGGCTGGATTATCTAAACCTGTGTGAAACGTTTTATGGGGGGATTTCAAACACGATTAGTTCCGCTCATCAGGCGCAGTTGGTTTTATTTTTGTCAATACATTAGTTTGAGAAAAGCTCCTAGTGAGCGAAACGTAATAAGCCTCCCTAAGTGCGACGTTTTTAACTTTCGTTTGGGTAAGTATTGTTCACCAGAAGCTTTTTCAGTTCCAAAACCACGGAGGGAGTTGAACGATAGCTCCAGGCCTCTCGTGTTGCAATACACACATCAAGAGCTTGCAATGTTGCAAGGATATATATATATATATATATATATATATATATATATATATATATATATATATATATATATATATATATATATATATCCTGAGAGGTTTATTTTAGTGTATATATGTTGGAAGAATATTCTTAGATGGTAGTTAACAGGTGACCTGCAGCCTTAACGACCTTCGTGTAGTTGAACTGACATTAAACTCTATTAATCACTTATATGATTTGATATAGATCGAAAGGTCGGAACCCGATAATAGTCTTTGGCTGACCGAAACGTCGTCTAGAGGGGTACACGTTGTCGTAAGTACTACGTTATTTGGTGCCCTGGTCTTGATGGTTCCCTGTGGTCCACTGGTTCACGTGTTTCCGTGGTCCATCAGGCTGGGCAAGGCTGGATGCCAGAGAGCTGGGATTGGCACTGTACTTGACAGGTGAGCCAGCCAGTGCCTGGTAAATGTGGCACAAGCTTGACGTGACTCTCTCTATTCGAATGGGAGGTACACAGTGCCTTCCCTGGCTTGCTTACAAACATTAGTAAACATGCATACATATTCACAAGCATACATATGTTGCAATAAGATCACAGTAAACAGGGGATATCACAATATACAAAACAGCCTCTTTGAAAACAACAGTGAAATTCCAAGCGCTTTCGTGATTTCTCACATTATCAAGGAACAGTTAAAATGATAGAATAGTAGGAGGCTTGTATGCACGCATACATGTGTACATCACATACACACATGTACGTGCAAGAATACATGCTCGAATGCTAAAGCACTGGGGTCACACACTGAGGTTCGTGGTTTGATCCCCGGTACGGGTGGAAACATTAGGACGTGTTTCCTTACACCTGCTGTCCATGTTCACCTAGCAGTAAGTAGGTACCTGGATGTTAGTTGACTGATGTGGGTCGCATTCTGGGACAAAACCTAATTTGTCACAAATGCTTTACATAACCAGGGACTTTCTATATAGTATGTCATTGATGTCAGCTATGGTCTGTATAAGTTGTATCATGTACTTGTAGAAATAAAGATTATTATTATTATTATTATTATTATTATTATTATTATATACACACACACGCACATACACAAGTATACGTTCATTCACACAATAATGCATGTACATACTTATGTACACACACGAATAGACATGCACACATACAAAAATGTAACATCATAAATGCATACGTATGCATACATAAGTGAACTTATATGTATACAGCCGTAAGGTGACTGAAGACACTGTGGATGTGGGACATATTCTGTGGATGTGGGACATCCTGTGGATGTGGGACATCCTGTGGATGTGGAACAATCTGTGGATGTGGGACATCCTGTGGATGTGGGACATCCTGTGGATGTGGGACATCCTGTGGATGTGGAACAATCTGTGGATGTGGGACATCCTGTGGATGTGGGACATCCTGTGGATGTGGCATCCGGATGTGGGACATCCTGTGGATGTGGGACATCCTGTGGATGTGGGACATCCTGTGGATGTGGGACATCCTGTGGATGTGGGACATCCTGTGGATGTGGGACATCCTGTGGATGTGGGACATCCTGTGGATGTGGGACATCCTGTGGATGTGGGACATCCTGTGGATGTGGGACATCCTGTGGATGTGGGACATCCTGTGGATGTGGGACATCCTGTGGATGTGGGACATCCTGTGGATGTGGGACATCCTGTGAATGTGGGACATCCTGTGGATGTGGGACATCCTGTGGATGTGGGACATCCTGTGGATGTGGGACATCCTGTGGATGTGGGACATCCTGTGGATGTGGGACATCCTGTGGATGTGGGACATCCTGTGGATGTGGGACATCCTGTGGATGTGGGACATCCTGTGGATGTGGGACATATCCACTGTCATCACTATCTTGTGGCTGTAGAATCCAGGATGGCTCCATGTCTCACATGGAGGACTCTTATCTAGTCTAGAACTCTCGCCACTGTCCCACGGGACTATCAAACCCCACTTGTGTTGCCCCATAGCTCCTGGGCCGGTGTTGTCATTGGTTACGTGTATTCTCCACGCTACGACATGCCCCACAAGCCGGCAACCAAACCGGTTCTAATAAGTAAGTTTATTCAGGCATACACAAATACAGCCATAATTTGTTTATACCTTTTACATAGCCCGTAATTTTGCCCTTGAAGAGAGATGTTGAAGTCTCCCTGTATTACTGGGAGACTTCATGGGTGGGAGGGCGGTAACTAGTTCTTAGTAACATGGGGTTAGTCTTAGGTAGCAACACTTCAAACTATAGAATCTCCAGTTCATTGTCATTTAAATCATGTCTTGGGTTGTAGGCTGAGTCATGTCTAGCCACATACCCCACCACCTTTTCTATTCCTAAGTGTTTTATGTGACAAATGGTTTTGAAAACCGACAACTTGAAGATTAAGACACTTAAGCAACACATGGGAATAAAGATTTCCATGTGTTGCTTAAGTGTCTTAATCTTCTAAGTGGTTTATATTGGAACGTTCTATTTTGACCTCGCCGTCAGTCACAGCATCATCCTGCCAGGATTCTAAGATGGACACACCTGCCCCTCCCCCCCTCCTAGATCTCTTACCTAGAATCCTAATTTATGCCAATTTTGGAAAAGGTGATTTTGTGTTGACATGATGTAAAGTCCCGTCATATATAAAGTCAAGATACGTAAAGGAAAGTAGTGACATTGAAGGACTAAAAGCGGAAGATTATCGCATATAAAAACAGTCTGAGAGAGAGAGAGAAAGAGAGAGAGAGAGAGAGAATTTCTCTCATCCAGATAATTCTTAGAAAGTTCAGATTAAAAGAAAAAGAGAAATATAGAACATGAATGGGCGGCAATTTTCTTAATGTGTGTGTGTGTGTGTGTGTGTGTGTGTGGAGAATGTTCCATTGTTGTTGCTGTGTGTACCACTGTGTAGTACCCCACTGTATATACCCCGAGTCTGTACCTCTTGCCTCATAATATACCAAGCTGACCTCAGGCACTTAACCCTCTAGCCCCCCCTCTCTCTCTCTCTCTCTCTCTCTCTCTCTCTCTCTCTCATGTGAAAAAATAAATTCACAGTATGAGGCTCTTGATGTAGGGAACTGGATCTGTGTTCTAGTTCTTTGAATTCAGACTGAATGCCTTCCCCTCCACAGGCGCTGTATAACTCCTACGGATTTAGCACTCCCCATAAGAATAATAGTCCTTTCCCCTCAATGACCCCTCACTCCTTCTGTATATATTGTACATGTACTTGTAGAAATAGATCATTATTATTATTATTATTATTATTATTATTATTATTATTATTATTATTATTATTATTATTCATCTTCTTATGGCTCTTTCTTGTTCCCTTGGGTAGATTCTGACATCCAAATATTTTTTCTCCTCTCCCTCTCTTCTATCTCTGTATAATCTCTTGTCAGTGATTGGGAATGATGGAGATATTTGTCATAAAAATCAATTTATCCTGTGCATGGGATAGGTGGTCCTGGGAGATGGTAACTGCCAAGTGATAGTAACTCCAGCTCTGCTGTAGGGGTGCCAGTGAAGCTGTCGTAGCTGATGTCCTCGGCGCTTTACTGAAGTCTCCCAACACAGGCTGACACTACTAAAGTTTCCCAACACAGGCTGACACAACTGAAGTTTCCCAACACAGGCTGACACATTTCAACACCTCATACAAGTCCCATTCTTTGTGATGGAATACGACAAGTAAAACAACCTGTCATTGCACTGTGCAACTGTCATACAGAACAGTGCAGCACCACACTGTTGATGCCTTCAGCTTTGCTAAATAAAAAATTCTTCCCTTGCCTCAGCTGCACTCTCCTAAATGTCAAGCCCGTGTTCAGGTTTACACGAGCTGTGATATATACCTGACTATAAAGAGACGTGTTCCTCTTGTTTCACGCTAGACACTGAAATATTTATCTACCAAAGTGACCCCAGACGTTGTGGTGTTTTAGTGGGGATGAGAGAGAGAGAGAGAGAGAGAGAGAGAGAGAGAGAGAGAGAGAGAGAGAGAGAGAGAGAGGGAGGGAGGGAGGAAGCAACAGCGTTTTCACTACCTGTAACAGGAATCTTCAGAGGTAAACCTGTTGGTATGTGAAGTTCAATACTAATATTGGCATTAAGTAAAGTGGGCTTCAAAACCTAGTGGTCCTTGGCCAAGAACCGACAAGGATAGTCGCCCAGTGAAACTATTCCACCGCTAAGTCGATAGGATAGATAGTCACTGTCAGCAGTCAAGGAATAGCTGACCTATTTGCTGTACATTTTTCAGCCACAATGCAAGTCTCTGATCCACTTAGGGAAGATCCACTGGCAGCCACGAGAACTGTGTTTTAAAGGTGACAACGAGACGGGATGAGATGCATCTCCTCCATAAATCCCAGGACTAAGGAAAGGCTGTGGGTTGGGTTAAAGGGATCCCAGGTTTGCTGACTAGATGTGCTGGTCAGCTAGCATCACCTTTCCTTTGCGTCTATCAACTCTGCCTAACACAGAGGTAATGACCTTTGTAAAACAATGATAAGTGCCTTCTCTGTTTACCAACAAGAAGAGCAGATGGTAATCGACAGCTGCTGTAAGCCAGTGTCACTTATGTCAGTCACTGGCAAAATTCTTGAAGCAACTCTTACGGTAAATGACAGCATTTTTTGACCTTCATACTTCGTGACCATCAATATGGCTTAGAAAAGGTCACTCTGCTGCTGAGCTTTGCTCAGAACTCTACAACACAATTGTCCTCAAATATTTGTTAAGTTATACCATGAATTAAGGAAACATCCTGGACTTCACCTTACGAAAGCAGACAAAGCAAATGCGATAGTAATTATGGACAAGGTAGATTATAGGGGGAAAATAAACATGATATTAGTAGACGGGAGAACTCCGGCGCCTCTTAAGATCATCAGTGTAGCAGCACTGGACATTGCTGGGGCTTTCCACCGAGTATGGCACCAAGGATTCTGCAAAACTCCAAGAACTAGGAGTTTCTGTCTCCAAAACTACACCTATTTAGTGATTACTTTCCACTGAGAGGTAGTCAAAGTTAGTCTTGGACCCAGACAGTCGGTGCCAGTAATCCACAAGGAAGTGTGTGTATATTTCATCATCATTACGTAACGTCCATTTCATTGATCCATTTTGCAAAGCTATAGTTTTTATCAGAGAATTTAAAGTCTGGCCAACAATGAAAATTTGCAGCAATTACACTCACCGAACGAATAGCAGATTAAATTTTAGACTTCATCCATTGGATTGTACAAATTAATACAATTTTGGGTAAAAATTGACCTTATTGCATCTCATCCAGAAATCCAATGCCTAACCAGATGCCTGACCTCTAAAATATACTTAAGCCTGAGAGGAAATGCCAGTATATTAATCACCAGTTTGCAGTAGTAACAACCTGGGGGATCACAAATGATGGCTTCTCGAAGGCATGATGTCAATACTGGAGTTGTGTTACGAATGAATGGAGATGTGTTATAGCCTAGGGATGACTTAGGTATCCTAAAAGTGAAATTTAAGCTGTAGATGTCTATGAAGAATCAACTGGCAAATCTTGCAAGCAAGGCAGCCAAGAAACTAACAGCACTGAGGTGTGTTCTGTGACAGCACAATAACAGCACTGAGGTGTGTTCTGTGACAGCCCAATAACAGCACTGAGGTGCCTCGTGACAGCACAATAACAGCACTGAGGAGCCTCGTGACAGCACAATAACAGCACTGAGGTGCCTCGTGACAGCACAATAACAGCACTGAGGTGCATCGTGACAGCACAATAACAGCACTGAGGTGCCTCGTGACAGCACAATAACAGCACTGAGGTGCCTCGTGACAGCACAATAACAGCACTGAGGAGCCTCGTGACACCACAATAACAGCACTGAGGTGCCTCGTGACAGCACAATAACAGCACTGAGATGCCTCGTGACAGCACAATAACAGCACTGAGGTGCCTCGTGACAGCACAATAACAGCACTGAGGTGTGTTCTGTGACAGCCCAGTAACAGCACTGAGGTGCCTCGTGACAGCACAATAACAGCACTGAGGTGCCTCGTGACAGCACAATAACAGCACTGAGGTGCCTCGTGACAGCACAATAACAGCACTGAGGTGCCTCGTGACAGCACAATAACAGCACTGAGGTGCCTCGTGACAGCACAATAACAGCACTGAGGTGCCTCGTGACAAGCACAATAACAGCACTGAGGGCCTCGTGACAGCACAATAACAGCACTGGGTGCCTCGTGACAGCACAATAACAGCACTGAGGTGCCTCGTGACAGCACAATAACAGCACTGAGGTGCCTCGTGACAGCACAATAACAGCACTGAGGTGCCTCGTGACAGCACAATAACAGCACTGAGGTGCCTCGTGACAGCACAATAACAGCACTGAGGTGCCTCGTGACAGCACAATAACAGCACTGAGGGCCTCGTGACAGCACAATAACAGCACTGAGGTGCCTCGTGACAGCACAATAACAGCACTGAGGTGCCTCGTGACAGCACAATAACAGCACTGAGGAGCCTCGTGACAGCACAATAACAGCACTGAGGTGCCTCGTGACAGCACAATAACAGCACTGAGGTGCCTCGTGACAGCACAATAACAGCACTGAGGGCCTCGTGACAGCACAATAACAGCACTGAGGTGCCTCGTGACAAGCACATAACAGCACTGAGGGCCTCGTGACAGCACAATAACAGCACTGAGGTGCCTCGTGACAGCACAATAACAGCACTGAGGTGCCTCGTGACAGCACAATAACAGCACTGAGGGAACCTCGTGACAGCACAATAACAGCACTGAGGTGCCTCGTGACAGCACAATAACAGCACTGAGGTGCCTCGTGACAGCACAATAACAGCACTGAGGTGCCTCGTGACCAGCACACAGCTGGAGACAAGCACTGAGGTGCCTCGTGACACTCAATAACAGCACTGAGGTGCCTCGTGAGTCAGCACAATCAGCACTGAGGTGCCTCGTGACAGCACAATAACAGCACTGAGGTGCCTCGTGACACACAATAACAGCACTGAGGTGCCTCGTGACAGCACAATAACAGCACTGAGGTGCCTCGTGACAGCACAATAACAGCACTGAGGTGCCTCGTGACAGCACAATAACAGCACTGAGGTGCCTCGTGACAGCACAATAACAGCACTGAGGTGCGTATATTAACTTCGTGTTCTTTGAATTACTGTCACCCCTCCCAGAGAGATAAAGAGAGAGAGAGAGAGAGAGAGAGAGAGAGAGAGAGAGAGAGAGAAAAGATGAAAAATAACATGATCCCAGCCTCACATGCTGGAGATGGGGAAGCTAATGAGTCACGTCACATCCATAGAATTCTTCAGATTAATTCCAGATGCAACAAATGAATTTTGATGTTGTCTGGTAAATTAGTGATCCCAGCCACAGAATCTGGGATCAGTGTTTACGTAAACAAGTCAGTGTTTACAGCACCTAACTGTAAACACTCATGTGTTTGCTGCACCTGTGGGCAAGCACATGTGTGTAACGTTTCTGTTTTTGTTTCTTATGGTCTTTGTCCTGTTTGCTGGGGTCGATTCACAGCTCCTGGCCCCGCTCTCTCCATGCTACAAGAGCTTTATCGTACCTCTTCTAAAAGTTGTGTGTGTACTTGTATATCTGTGGTTGCAGGGGTCGAGTCACAGCTCCTGGCCCCGCCTCTTCTCTGGTCGCTACTAGGTCCACTCTCTCCCTACTCCAATAACTTTATAATACCTTTTCTTAAAGCTATGTATGGATCCTGCCTCTTCCTCCTATTCATTTTCCCCTCTTCATTCTTTAACTTTTCATTCTCCCTTACTCCCTCTTCCTCTCCTTCCTCTTCTCCCTCTCCCTCCTCCTCTTCCTTTCCCTCTTCCTCTTCCTCCTCCTCTTCCTCTTCCTCCTCTTCCTCTTCCTCTTCCCATCTCAACGTACCCACCATCCCACTGAGTCGTTAAGGACGTTCTGGTAGTGCCATTGTGATGTACTTAGAAGTCCGTGTTATAAAGACCATAAGCATATTAGAGGCCACTAGTAAATAACATGTACGTAGAGAGACTGAGAGAATAAAACGAGTACGCACACACACACAGACAGACACACACACACAGACACACACACACACACACACACACACACACACACCACCTCCACACACACACACACACCACCTCCACACACACACACACACCACCTACACACACACACACACACACCACCCACACACACACACACACCACCTCCACACACACACACACCACCTCCACACACACACACACACCACCTCCACACACACACACCACCTCCACACACACACACACCACCTCCACACACACACACACACCCACACACACACACCACCTCCACACACACACCACCTCCACACACACACACACCACCTCCACACACACACACCACCTCCACACACACACACACACACACACACCACATCCACACACACACACACACACACACACACCACCACACACACACACCACCTCCACACACACACACACACACCACTTCCACACACACACACACACACACCACCTCCACACACACACACCACCTCCACACACACACACCTACACACACACACACACACACACACACACACACGGACTGGGGTGAGTATAATACCGAGCACATCTCCTGAGGCACACATCAATCAGATAACTGCTGCAGCATACGGGCGGCTGGCAAACCTAAGAATAGCGTTCCAATACCTCACTAAGGAATCATTCAAGACTCTGTATACCATATACGTCAGGCCCATACTGGAGTATGCAGCACCGGTTTGGAACCCACACCTGGTCAAGCACGTCAAGAAATTAGAGAAAGTGCAAAGGTTTGCAACAAGACTAGTCCCAGAGCTAAGGGGATTGTCCTACGAAGAAAGGTTAAGGGAAATCGGCCTGACGACACTAGAGGACAGGAGGGTTAGGGGAGACATGATAACGACATATAAAATACTGCGAGGAATAGATAAGGTGGACAGAGACAAGATGTTCCAGAGAGGGGACACAGAAACAAGGGGTCATAATTGGAAGTTGAAGACTCCTATGAGTCAAAGGGATGTTAGGAAGTATTTCTTCAGTCATAGAGTTGTCAGGAAGTGGAATAGCTTAGAAAGCGACATAGTGGAGGCAGGAACCATACATAGTTTTAAGACTAGGTTTGATAAAGCTCATGGAGCAGGGAGAGAGAGGACCTAGTAGCAATCAGTGAAGAGGCGGGGCCAGGAGCTATGACTCGACCCCTGCAACCACAAATAGGTGAGTACAAATAGGTGAGTACACCACCTACACACACACCACCTACACACACACCACCTACACACACCACCTACACACACACACACACCACCTACACACACACACACACCACCTACACACACACACACCACCTACACACACACACACACACACACACCACCTACACACACACCACCTACACACACACACACCACCTACACACACACCTACACACACACACACCACCTACACACACACACACACCACCTACACACACACCACCTACACACACCACACCACCTACACACACACACACACCACCTACACACACACACACACACCACCTACACACACACACACACCACCACCTACACACACACACACACCACCTACACACACACCACCTACACACTCACACACACCACCTACACACACACACCACCTACACACACACACACCACCTACACACACACACACACACCACCTACACACACACACACACCACCTACACATACACACACACTCACACACTTACAGCCCCCGGTGGCCTAGTGGGTAAAGCTCTTGCTTCACGCACGGAGGGGCCGGGTTCAATTCCCGGTGGGGCAGAAACATTTCGAAGTGTTTCCTTACACACACACACACACACACACACACACACACACACATACATACAACAGGCCTAGTGTCTAATTGACATGTGCTTAGGACAAAATGGTAACTAACACACACACACACACACAGACACACAGTGTGACAGGATGTTCCAGAGAGGGAACACAGAAACAAGGGGACACAACTGGAAGCTGAAGACTCAGATGAGTCAAAGGGATGTTAGGAAGCATTTCTTCAGCCACAGAGTAGTCAGGAAGTGGAATAGTCTAGAGAAAGATATAGTGGAGGCAGGAACCATACATAGTTTTAAGACGAGGTATGATAAAGCTCATGGAGCAGGGAGAGCAGAGACCCAGTAGCGGACAGCGAAGAGGCGGGGCCAGGAGCTGAGACTCGACCCATGCAACCACAATTAGGTGAGTACTAGGTGAGTACACACACACACAGACACACAGGGATGTTAGGAAGTATTTCTTCAGTCACAGAGTTGTCAGGAAGTGGAATAGTCTGGGAAGTGATGTAGTGGAGGCAGGATCCATACATAGCTTTAAGGAGAGGTATGATCAAGCTCATGGAGCGGGTAGAGTGACCGTGTAGAGGCCAGTGAAGAGGCTGGGCCAGGAGATGTGACTCGACCCCTGCAACCACAACTAGGTGAGTACAACTAGATGAGTACACACACGCACACACACACACACACACACACACACACACACACACACACACACACACACACACACACACACACACAGACACACACACACACACACACACACACAGACACACACACACACACACACAGACACACACACACACACACACACACACACACACACACACACACACACACACACACACACACACACAGACACACAGGGATGTTAGGAAGTATTTCTTCAGTCACAGAGTTGTCAGGAAGTGGAATAGTCTGGGAAGTGATGTAGTGGAGGCAGGATCCATACATAGCTTTAAGGGAGGTATGATCAAGCTCATGGAGCGGGTAGAGTGACCGTGTAGAGGCCAGTGAAGAGGCTGGGCCAGGAGATGTGACTCGACCCCTGCAACCACAACTAGGTGAGTACAACTAGATGAGTACACACACGCACACACACACACACACACACACACACACACACACACACACACACACACACACACACACACACACACACACAGACACACACACACACACAACACACACAGACACACACACACACACACACAGACACACACACACACACACACACACACACACACACACACACACACACACACACACACACACATAACACACAACACACACACACTACACACACACACACACTACACACACACACACACACACACACAGCAACACACACACACACACACACACACACACACACACACACACACACACACACACACACACACACACACACACACACACACACACACACACACACATCCCCAAAATAAAAATATATATTAAATAGACATAATCTTGCATCAATGTGCCTGCCATTTTTTTTCTTCCTCGTTCATTTTTTTTCCTCGTTTAATTTACTCGTTTTTTTCTCTCTCCTTTGTTTTATTTCCCCTGATTTACCTCTATTAATTATTTTATTTTTTTCTTTATTCTTCAACAGGGATTTTTACACCCTCCCAGGCTCCATGTTTTACACCCTCCCAGGCTCCATGTTTTACACCCTCCCAGGCTCCCTGTTTTACACCCTCCCAGGCTCCCTGTTTTACACCCTCCCAGGCTCCCTGTTTAACACCCTCCCAGGCTCCCTGTTTTACACCCACCCAGGCTCCCTGTTTTACACCCTCCCAGGCTCCCTGTTTTACATCCTCCCAGGCTCCCTGTTTTACACCCTCCCAGGCTCCCTGTTTTACACCCTCCCAGGCTCCCTGTTTTACACCCACCCAGGCTCCTGTTTACACCCACCAAGGCTCCCTGTTTTACACCCTCCCAGGCTCCCTTTTTACATCCTCCCATGCTCCCTGTTTTACACCCTCCCAGGCTCCCTGTTTTACACCCTCCCAGGCTCCCTGTTTTACACCCTCCCAGGCTCCATGTTTTACACCCTCCCAGACTCCCTGTTTTACACCATCCCAGGCTCCCTGTTTTACATCCTCCCAGGCTCCCTGTTTTACACCCTCCCAGGCTCCCTGTTTTACACCCACCCAGGCTCCCTGTTTTACACACTCCCAGGCTCCCTTTTTACATCCTCCCATGCTCCCTGTTTTACACCCTCCCAGGCTCCCTGTTTTACACCCTCCCAGGCTCCCTGTTTTACACCCTCCCTGGCTCCAATGTTTTACACCCTCCCAGGCTCCATGTTTTACACCCTCCCAGGCTCCCTGTTTTACACCATCCCAGGCTCCCTGTTTTACATCCTCCCAGGCTCCCTGTTTTACACCCTCCCAGGCTCCCTGTTTTACACCCACCCAGGCTCCCTGTTTTACACCCACCCAGGCTCCCTGTTTTACACCCACCCAGGCTCCTTGTTTTACACCCTCCCAGGCTCCCTTTTTACATCCTCCCATGCTCCCTGTTTTACACCCTCCCAGGCTCCCTGTTTTACACCCTCCCAGGCTCCTGTTTTACACCCTCCCAGGCTCCATGTTTTACACCCTCCCAGGCTCCCTGTTTTACACCCTCCCAGGCTCCATGTTTTACACCCACCCAGGCTCCATGTTTTACACCCTCCCAGGCTCCATGTTTTACACCCTCCCAGGCTCCATGTTTTACACCCTCCCAGGCTCCCTGTTTTACACCCTCCCTGGCTCCCTTTTTACACCCTCCCAGGCTCCATGTTTTACACCCTCCCAGGCTCCCTGTTTTACACCCTCCCAGGCTCCATGTTTTACACCCTCCCAGGCTCCCTTTTACACTCTCCCAGGCTCCATGTTTTACACCCTCCCAGGCTCCCTGTTTACACCCTCCCAGGCTCCATGTTTTACACCCTCCCAGGCTCCTGTTTTACACCCTCCCAGGCTCCTTTTACACCCTCCCAGGCTCCATGTTTTACACCCTCCCAGGCTCCATGTTTTACACCCTCCCAGGCTCCATGTTTTACACCCTCCCAGGCTCCCTGTTTTACACCCTCCCAGGCTCCCTGTTTTACACCCTCCCAGGTTCCATGTTTTACATCCTCCCATGCTCCCTGTTTTACACCCTCCCAGGCTCCCTGTTTTACACCCTCCCAGGCTCCATGTTTTACACCCTCCCAGGCTCCATGTTTTACACCCTCCCAGGCTCCCTGTTTTACACCCACCCAGGCTCCCTGTTTTACACCCTCCCAGGCTCCATGTTTTACACCCTCCCAGGCTCCCTGTTTTACACTCTCCCAGGCTCCCTGTTTTACACCCTCCCAGGCTCCCTGTTTTACACCCTCCCAGGCTCCCTTTTTACACCCACTCAGGCTCCTGTTTTACACCCT
The DNA here is from genome assembly GCA_009830355.1 of Cherax destructor. Classification (NCBI taxonomy): domain Eukaryota; kingdom Metazoa; phylum Arthropoda; class Malacostraca; order Decapoda; family Parastacidae; genus Cherax; species Cherax destructor. Next base: position 462,693 of record WNWK01000482.1, read on the forward strand.
CCCAGGCTCCTGTTTTACACCCACCCAGGCTCCCTTTTACACCCACCCAGGCTCCTGTTTTACACCTCCCAGGCTCCATGTTTTACACCCTCCCAGGCTCCTTGTTTTACACCCTCCCAGGCTTCCTGTTTTACACCCTCCCAGGCTCCATGTTTTACACCCTCCCAGGCTCCATGTTTTACACCCTCCCAGGCTCTCTTTTTACATCCTCCCATGCTCCCTTTTTACACCCTCCCAGGCTCCCTGTTTTACACCCTCCAGGCTCCATGTTTACACCCTCCCAGGCTCTCTTTACATCCTCCATGCTCCTTTACACCCACCCAGGCTCCTGTTTTACACCCTCCCAGGCTCCCTGTTTTACACCCTCCCAGGCTCCATGTTTTACACCCTCCAGGCTCCTTTTACATCCTCCCATGCTCCCTTTTACACCCTCCCAGGCTCCCTGTTTTACACCCTCCCATGCTCCCTTTTACACCCTCCCAGGCTCCTTACATCTTCCCAGGCTCCTGTTTTACACCCTCCCAGGCTCTCTTTACATCCTCCCAGCTCCTTTTACACCCTCCCAGGTTCTTCCTCCATTCTGTTTTACACCCTCCAGCTCCTGTTTACACCTCCAGCTCTCTTTACACCCTCCAGGCTCCTTTTACACCCTCCAGGCTCCCTGTTTTACACCCTCCAGGTCCCTGTTACACCACCCAGGCTCCCTTTTACGCCCTCCCAGGCTCCCTGTTTTACACCCACCAGGCTCCTGTTTTACACCCTCCCAGGCTCCCTGTTTTACACCCTCCAGGCTCTATTTTACACTCTCCCAGGCTCCCTTTTACACTCTCCCGGCTCCTTTTACACCCTCCCAGGCTCCTGTTTACACCCACCAGGCTCCCTTTTACACCCTCCCAGGCTCCTGTTTTACACCCTCCAGGCTCTATTTTACACTCTCCCAGGCTCCTTTTACACTCTCCCAGGCTCCTTTTACGCCCTCCCAGGCTCCCTGTTTTACACCCACCCAGGCTCCCTGTTTTACACCCTCCCAGGCTCCCTGTTTTACACCCTCCCAGGCTCTATTTTTACACTCTCCCAGGCTCCCTTTTTTACACTCTCCCAGGCTCCCTTTTTTTACACCCTCCCAGGCTCCCTTTTTTTACACCCTCCCAGGCTCCCTTTTTTACACCCTCCCAGGCTCCCTTATTTACACTCTCCCATGCCTGCTGCAGTGTTCCTCCTTTCTTATGTTCTTATGAGTGAGAGGGGTTGGATTTGAGTGGGACTCGCGCATGAGTGGTAGAATTGTCAAAGCTTATTTCTTGGGTAGCATTGAAAATTGGGTTGAGCAAATATTCTGTTAGTGGGACGGATTGTGAAGGACCTGCCTAGTATGGGCCAACAGGCCTGCTGCAGTGTTCCTCCTTTCTTATGTTCTTATGTTCTTATGCTCCCTTTTTACACCCTCCCAGGCTCCCCTTTTTTACACTCTCCCAGGCTCTCTCTCTCTCTCTCTTTTCTCTCTCTCTCTCTCTCTCTTCTCTCTCTTCTCATTACTTCTTTTCTGTAACTTTCTCTCTCATTTTCTCTGTTTATTCTTGTAATTACTGTTCTTCATTTCTTTTTATATCGTTTAATTATCGTGTTTACCATAGTTGTACTTGTGTTAAGGTACGTTTAAGTGTACGTGTTTACAGTTGCCTACTTCTGTGTTAGGTACGTGTGTAAGTGTACGTGTTTACAATGGTGTACTTGTGTTAAGGTACGTGTGTAAGTGTACGTGTTTACAAGTGTGTACTTGTGTTAAGGTACGTGTGTAAGTGTACGTGTTTACAAGTGTGTACTTGTGTTAAGGTACGTGTGTAAGTGTACGTGTTTACAAGTGTGTACTTGTGTTAAGGTACGTGTGTAAGTGTACGTGTTTACAAGTGTGTACTTGTGTTAAGGTACGTGTGTAAGTGTACGTGTTTACAAGTGTGTACTTGTGTTAAGGTACGTGTGTAAGTGTACGTGTTTACAAGTGTGTACTTGTGTTAAGGTACTTGTGTAAGTGTACGTGTTTACAAGTGTGTACTTGTGTTAAGGTACGTGTGTAAGTGTACGTGTTTACAAGTGTGTACTTGTGTTAAGGTACGTGTGTAAGTGTACGTGTTTACATGCGTGTACTTGTGTTAAGGTACGTGTGTAAGTGTACGTGTTTACAAGTGTACTTGTGTTAAGGTACGTGTGTAAGTGTACGTGTTTACAAGTGTGTACTTGTGTTAAGGTACTGTGTAAGTGTACGTGTTTACAAGTGTGTACTTGTGTTAAGGTACGTGTGTAAGTGTACGTGTTTACAAGTGTGTACTTGTGTTAAGGTACGTGTGTAAGTGTACGTGTTTACAAGTGTGTACTTGTGTTAAGGTACGTGTGTAAGTGTACGTGTTTACAATGTGTACTTGTGTTAAGGTACTGTAAGTGTACGTGTTTACATGTGTACTTGTGTTAAGGTACGTGTAAGTGTACGTGTTTACAAGGTGTACTTGTGTTAAGGTACGTGTGTAAGTGTACGTGTTTACAAGTGTGTACTTGTGTTAAGGTACGTGTGTAAGTGTACGTGTTTACAAGGTGTACTTGTGTTAAGGTACGTGTGTAAGTGTACGTGTTTACAGTGTGTACTTGTGTTAAGGTACGTGTGTAAGTGTACGTGTTTACAAGTGTGTACTTGTGTTAAGGTACGTGTGTAAGTGTACGTGTTTACTTGTGTTAAGGTACGTGTGTAAGTGTACGTGTTTACAAGTGTGTACTTGTGTTAAGGTACGTGTGTAAGTGTACGTGTTTACAAGTGTGTACTTGTGTTAAGGTACGTGTGTAAGTGTACGTGTTTACAAGTGTGTACTTGTGTTAAGGTACGTGTGTAAGTGTACGTGTTTACAGGTGTACTTGTGTTAAGGTACGTGTGTAAGTGTACGTGTTTACAAGGTGTACTTGTGTTAAGGTACTGTGTAAGTGTACGTGTTTACAAGTGTACTTGTGTTAAGGTACGTGTGTAAGTGTACGTGTTTACAAGTGTGTACTTGTGTTAAGGTACGTGTAAGTGTAGTTTACGTACTTGTGTTTAAACGTGTTACATTTGTGTTAAGGTACGTGTGTAAGTGTACGTGTTTACAAGTGTACTTGTGTTAAGGTACGTGTGTAAGTGTACGTGTTTACATGCGTGTACTTGTGTTAAGGTACGTGTGTAAGTGTACGTGTTTACATGCGTGTACTTGTGTTAAGGTACGTGTGTAAGTGTACGTGTTTACAAGTGTGTACTTGTGTTAACGAAGGTACAGTGTGTAACGTGTAAGCGTGTTTACATGTGTACTTGTGTTAAGGTACGTGTAAGTGTACGTGTTTACAGTGTGTACTTGTGTTAAGGTACGTGTGTAAGTGTACGTGTTTACAAGTGTGTACTTGTGTTAAGGTACGTGTGTAAGTGTACGTGTTTACAGTGTGTACTTGTGTTAAGGTACGTGTGTAAGTGTACGTGTTTACAAGTGACTGATGTAAGGAGGAAGCGTGTTTACTACTGTGTTAAGTACTGTGTAAGTGTACGTGTTTACAAGTGTACTTGTGTTAAGGTACGTGTAAGGACGTGTTTACATTGTACTTGTGTTAAGGTACGTAGTGTACGTACAAGTGTACTGTGTTAAGGTACGGTGAAGGTACGTGTTTACAATTACGTGTAAGTACGTGTAAGTAGGTTTAACGTGTTAAGCATGTGAAGTGACGTGTTCATGTACTGTTATACGTAGGTATTACTTGTGTTAAGGTACGTGTAAGATGTAAAGTGTTTACAATGATGTACTTGTGTTAAGGTATGTATTGTACGTGTCGTTTAAGCGTGTAAGTGTACGTGTTTACAAGGTGTACTTGTGTTAAGGTACGTGTGTAAGGTACTGTTTACAAGGTGTACTAGACTTATGTACGTTTACAGAGTGTTATCGTGTGTAAGTGTACTGTTTACAACGTACTTGTGTTAAGGTACGTGTGAATGTACGTGTTACAACGTGTACTTTGTTAAGTACGTGTGTAAGTGACGTGTTTACAAGCTGTACTTGTGTTAAGGTACTGTGTACAGTGTACTGTTTACAAGTTACTTGTGTTAGCTGTTAAGGTACGTGTTTACAGTGTGACTTTGATGAAGGAACGTGCGTTACAATGACAATTTACTGTATTTACAGGTACTTGTAGGACAGTGTCATCGGTTTACATGGTGTACTTGTTTAAAGGCTACGTTTTCTTGCACAAGAATTTAGTGTGCCACAAACTGGATTATTGTAAGGCACGTAGAATGTAGTTTTATGTCAAGAGGTGTGTACTTATCAGTACTGTTAGTACGTTGTAAGTGTACGTACAAGTGTATTGTGTTAACGAACGGTAAGTGACTTCCTCAAGTGTACTTGTGATTAGGACGTGAGTAAGGTACAGTGTTTACAGCTGTAAACTACAATCAGTGGTAGATAAGTTCACTCGTTTTAACACAGTACTTGTGTACTAAGTAACTGTGTAGGACGGTTTCATCGTGTACTTGTGTTAAGGTACGTGTGTAAGTGTACGTGTTTACATGCGTGTAAGTAGAGAGGAAGGAAGCAGTTGACTTTCAGCTCCAAATAACAATTTACATTATTTTCACAAGTTACATTTTACACAACTGTACAATTAATACAACACCTATGAACATCACACACACACACACACACACACACACACACACACACACACACACACACACACACTATGTATTCCCTAACAATAAGCTGTGTATCATTAATCACAAGTATAGGAAGACAAATAAGAGAGGGACACGTAAATGTATCTTTGCGTGTGTTCCCTGTTGACTCTTCCATGACACTGCGGATATCACCACCTATGCAATACACACACACACACACACACACACACACACACACACTCAGTGGTCACTTTGTTAGGTACAGCTGTACATATGCCAGCGGTCATAGTCATGATGTTCACTTATTGTTGGTGCCACACAGACTGGATTATTGTTGGTGCCACACAGACTGGATTATTGTTGGTGCCACACAGACTGGATTATTGATGGTGCCACACAGACTGGATTATTGATGGTGCCAGACAGACAGGCTGTTGCGAGTACTTCAGTACTGTTGATGTCCTGGGATTGTCACACAGACACAGACAGAATGGTGTGATTAACACAGAACAGCCCACAGTCATTTCCGCCCACAGTTCTGTGGGCGGAAATGACTTGATAATGAGAAAGGTGAGAGGAGAATATCCAGAGTGGTTTAAGCTGTCAAGGTGACACAAACTCAATCATGGGTTAAGATAAGATTTCCTCTGATTTTTAACCCCAGAGGGATAGCCACTCAGGATAACCTGGGGCAGGGAGGGTTATCCACCCAGGATAACCTGGGGTAGGGAGGGTTAGCCACCCAGGATAGCCTGGAGTAGGGAGGGTTAGCCACCCAGGATAGCCTGGGGTAGGGAGGGTTAGCCACCCAGGATAACCTGTGGTAGGGAGGGTTAGCCACCCAGGATAACCTGGGGTAGGGAAAGTTAGCCACCCAGGAAAACCTGGGGTAGGAAAAGTTAGCCACCCAGGATAACCTGGGGTAGGGAGGGTTAGCCACCCAAGAGAACCTGGGGTAGGGAGGGTTAGCCACCCAGGATAACCTGGGGTAGGGAGGGTTAGCCACTTAGGTTAACCTGGGGTAGGGAAAGTTAGCCACCCAGGATAACCTGGGGTTGGGAAAGTTAGCCACCCAGGATAACCTGGGGTAGGGAAAGTTAGCCACCCAGGATAACCTGGGGTAGGGAGGGTTAGCCACCCTGGATAACCTGGGATAGGGAAAGTTAGCCACCCAGGATAACCTAGGGTAGGGAAAGTTAGCCACCCAGGATAACCTGGAGTAGGGAAAGTTAGCCACCCAGGATAACCTGGGGTAGGGAGGGTTAGGCACCCAGGATAACCTGGGATAGGGAAAGTTAGCCACCCAGGATAACCTGGAGTAGGGAAAGTTAGCCACCCAGGATAACCTGGGGTAGGGAGGGTTAGCCACCCAGGATAACCTGGGATAGGGAAAGTTAGCCACCCAGGATAACCTGTGGTAGGGAAAGTTAGCCACCCAGGATAAATTGGGGTAGGGAAAGTAAGCCACCTAGGATAAACTGGGGTAGGGAGGGTTAGCTACTCAGGATAACCCAAGAAAGTCAGTGAGTGATCGAGGACTTTCTTATTTCCATTGTGGTCCTTCAATCTTGTTCCCCAGGATGCCACCCACACCAGTCCACTAACACCCAGGTACCTGCTGCTAGGAGAACAGGGACAGCAGGTGAAAGGAAACACGCCCAGCATTACCAACCGTGTCGGGGATCGAACCACGGACACTCAGCGTGTGAGGCGAGAGTATTGCCAACCAGGCCAAGGGATGCAGAAGAGCATCTCTGAACGCACAACACGTCGAACCTTTAAGTTGAATGGATTGCAACAGCAGACCTCACCAGGTTCCACTCCTATCAGCAAACAAGAAACATAGGCAACAGCGGGAACAAACTCACCAAAACTGGACAGTTGGACGATGGGAAAACGTCTCCTGGTCTGTCAATTCAGTAAAGATGTGAAGACAATGTAATCAGTCCATCACCCTTGAAAACGTAGTTTTGAGGTGGTTAGTCCCTCATGTGTGGGAGAATGTTTGGCTGGTACCCGTCAGGGAGTGTAATACTAATTGAGAGTAGTTTAAACGCCACTGTCCACCTGATTCAGCCTGTTCCGGGGCAGAAGAGTAGGGAGAGAGCCTTGTGCTTTAGTATCCTTGTCTCAGACACCTAGATAATACATGATAGTAGGTACTCTAAATAGAAGTAGATAGTTGGACTCAGTTGATAGTCTCAGGGCGGACTTGCAAGTACTCTGATAAATGACCTGGTGGCAAAAGCTCTCGCTTCACACGGTGAGAGTCCGGGTTCGATTCCCGGTGAGAGTAGAAACATTGGACGTGTTTGCTTACACCGGTTGTCTATGCTCACCCATCAGTAAAATGGGTACCTGGGTGTTAGTGGACTGGTGTGGGTCGCATCCTGGGACAAAACTGACCTAATTTGCGGGAAATGCTCAGCATAACAAGTGGCTTTCTATATAGTAGTATGTCATTGATGTCAGCTATGGTCTGTATACCTTGTACATGTACTTGTAGTAAATAAAGATATTATTTAAAGTGTACTCTCTCCCTTCCTTCTCTCCCTTCTTCCCTCCTTCCTTCCTTCCCTCCCTTCTTCCTTCCCTCACTGGTGTAATGATATTACCAGATCTTGCGCTCAAACTACCACGACTGTCACAAATGCTATCATGCGGTCTCTCTCTCTCTCTCTCTCTCTCTCTCTCTCTCTCTCTCTCTCTCTCTCTCTCTCTCTCTCTCTCTCTCTCTCTCTCTCTTCTCTTTCTCTCTCTCCTAACTAGGATTGTACTAACTTGGATTTAGTAACCTCAGAATCTAAGTGTGAAAAGAACAAAAAAGGCTGGAACACAAAATGTAAGAATTTATGAGAGAGAGAGAGAGAGAGAGAAGAAGAAGAAGAAGAGAGAAGAGAGAGAGGGGACTTGGTTAAGCTGGAAAATTGCAGGATGTAGCTATTATAGGTGGAGTATAGGAAGTTATAGGCAAGCCACAACCACCACAGAGAAGCCACAACCACCACAGAGAAGCCACAACCACCACAGGCAAGCCACAACCACCACGGGCAAGCCACAACCACCACAGACAAGCCACAACCACCACAGGCAAGCCACAACCACCACAGACAAGCCACAGCCACCACAGACAAGCCACAACCACCACAGACAAGCCACAACCACCACAGACAAGCCACAACCACCACAGACAAGCCACAGTCACCACAGGCAAGCCACAACCACCACAGACAAGCCACAACCACCACAGACAAGCCACAACCACCACAGACAAGCCACAACCACCACAGACAAGCCACAACCACCACAGACAAGCCACAACCACCACAGACAAGCCACAGCCACCACAGGCAAGCCACAACCACCACAGACAAGCCACAACCACCACAGACAAGCCACAACCACCACAGACAAGCCACAACCACCACAGACAAGCCACAACCACCACAGACAAGCCACAACCACCACAGACAAGCCACAGCCACCACAGGCAAGCCACAACCACCACAGACAAGCCACAACCACCACAGACAAGCCACAACCACCACAGACAAGCCACAACCACCACAGACAAGCCACAACCACCACAGACAAGCCACAACCACCACAGACAAGCCACAACCACCACAGACAAGCCACAACCACCACAGACAAGCCACAACCACCACAGACAAGCCACAACCACCACAGACAAGCCACAACCACCACAGACAAGCCACAACCACCACAGACAAGCCACAACCACCACAGACAAGCCACAGCCACCACAGACAAGCCACAACCACCACAGACAAGCCACAGCCACCACAGACAAGCCACAGCCACCACAGACAAGCCACAACCACCACAGACAAGCCACAGCCACCACAGACAAGCCACAGCCACCACAGACAAGCCACAGCCACCACAGACAAGCCACAGCCACCACAGACAAGCCACAACCACCACAAGCAAACGCAACTACAAATCTAACTACACAGACATGCATACAGCAACACAGCTAGATAAACAGCAGCACAGCTAGACAGGCAGACACAGACAGACAGCAGCATGGCCAGACAGACACACACAGTCATCCAGACAGACAAACTCCTAGGGTAACCAAGCCAGGAGTCAAACATCGACCACAGGCTGGAGCACATTTTACAAGACACTCAAACATCGCCCTGCCACTTCTCTCCCGCCTTGTAATCAAATAATCCAATTTGGCGATAACCTTTTGGTGTGAAGAGGTCGTGGAAGCAGCCTGAACCACGCCACACACGCCCTACGGCCACGCCAGTCATATAGGTGAGTATTGAGTAAGAGGATGACTCTGTATGTGCCATTGGTGCGCCCAGGACGTTTGCTCTCTCTCAGGGCAAGAAGCGAGCTCTTGCAGTGAGCTTCTCTAGAGAGCTCTTGCAGTGAGTGAGCTTCTTCAGTGGACTCCTGCAGTGAGCTCCTCCAGTGAGCTCCTCCAGTGAGCTCTTGCATACTCCAGCAGTGACACCTACGCTCCAAGACTTCATGTAAACAAGACAGTGAGAATTTTTCAGGACAAACTTCGAAATTCGAGACCAGTTCGATATTGTACAGATATTTTTAGCAAAACTGGATATATCTATGTGCTTTTACGTTATCTAATACGACAGTTATAATAATTATAGTCTATATTTTCACAAGTACACGAGACAACTTATACAGACCATAGCTAACGTCAGTGACATACTGTATAGAAAGTCCCTGGTTATGTAGAACATTTCTGGCAAATTGGGTTAATTTTGTCCCCAGGACGTAGCATTTTTTTTTTTTTGTACTCTTATGGTACTGGTATGGCCTGATATTTATCAGGAATCTGTTTAAGATTTGGAGAGTACAGATAATTTTTTTTTTTTTTTTTTTTTTTTTTGGATGCAGGCTGAGGGCCGGCAGAAGAGGGTCATGGTGACCCACAGTCTTCATATAGCCTAACTTTAAATAACTAGTATCGCAATACTAGTGAGTTTTTGGTAATATTTTGTAATAACAATGTGGCCTAACTTGAGGTATCTGGTAAAGATAGACTGGTATAATTGTTTTTGTAATGGTGTTGTGTATAGTGGGCCTGGTCTCAGACCGGGCCACGGGGGCGTTGACCCCCAAAACCTTCAGTTATACTCCAGGTATTGTATAAATTATAGTTTTGTACGTATAAGTTTATCTGTCCTTCCTGATAAGTATTGCACAGCGGTTTAGCACTTCTGGTGAATTTACCTTTCTGGTCTAGGCTGGTTTATTTGCTATAATGTTTTATAAGCCCCTAAACAAGGTTTTACCCTCCCCTAGGCGCCAGTACTGAAACGTAATTTAAATACGTAACACTGTGTTGCTTGCCATTATCATAACAGTGGAGTGTTTCTGACTTCTAAGTGGCGCACTTCCGTCTATAACTTCCGGTCTCTGTTACCTTCCTCATTAGTCCTGAATTTTTGAGTGTGTGTGTGTGTGTGTGTGTGTGTGTGTGTGTGTTACCATTTTGTCCTAGGCACATGTCGATTAGACACTAGGCCTGTTGTATGTATGTGTGTGTGTGTGTGTGTGTGCGTGTGTGTGTGTGTCATCTAAATTTTAACAGAACGGCTTCTCATGACCATTAAAAATCCAATCTTACTTAAACCCAAAAAATCAAAAACAATGTTTACCTGGAATTTACCTGATAGTGTATCATTAATCTGTTAGTGATAATGTTCCCTCTTTCTCTCTTGTTCCTCTTTCTCTTCTATTACCTCTTTCTCTTCTGTTCCTTCTTTCCCTCCTGTTCCTTCTTTCCCTCCTGTTCCCTATTTCTCTCCTCTCCTCTCTCTCCTGTTCCTTCTTTCTCTCCTCTCCTCTCTCTCCTGTTCATCCTTTCTCTCCTTTTACCTCTTTCTCTCCTCTTCCCTCTTTCTCTCCTCTCTTCTTTCTCTACCGATTCTTTGCAACACCTAACACAAATTTTCGACCTAAAATAACCCTCCCTCTCCATCTTTAAGAAATTTTAAATTGCTTGCGTCCACAATTACGCTCTCTCAGTAAATACGGATCAGCCGCAAAGAAAATGAAAACATTCGATCAGTTTCGTGTTTTTTTTAGAGAGCGAGTGGTCAGATTTCATCAAAAGGAGATTAAAACTTCTAGAACTTTCACTTCCAAACTCCTTTTTGTGGGATTTAAACTTTCGTCAGAGGCCTCACCTCTCAGTCAGCCGGAGTGGACAGTCACCCATACTGTGTGTACTCACCTATTTGTACTCGCCTAATTGTGGTTGCAGGGTCGAGACTCAGTTCCTGGCCCCGCCTCTTCGCTGTACTCACCTATTTGTACTCACCTATTTGTGGTTGCAGGGGTCGAGTCATAGCTCCTGGCCCCGCCTCTTCACTGATTGCTACTAGGTCCTCTCTCTCCCTGCTCCATGAGCTTTATCAAACCTCGTCTTAAAACTATGTATGGTTCCTGCCTCCACTATGTCGCTTTCCAAGTT
>WNWK01000483.1:0-15000 GCA_009830355.1 Cherax destructor
ATATGTGTCTAATTTACCAACTCGTCGGTTCTCTGAACCATTCATTCAATTCCTGGTCAGAAAAATGGCAGATGCAGTTCAATGTAGATAAATGCAAAGTTCTAAAGCTCGGGAGTGTCCATAACCCAAGCACTTATAAGTTAAATAAAGTAGAACTTAGCCATACAGATTGCGAGAAGGACTTGGGGGTGATGGTAAGCAGCAACCTTAAACCAAGACAGCAATGCCTAAGCGTACGTAATAAGGCAAATAGATTACTGGGATTTATATCAAGAAGTGTTAGCAACAGAAGTCCAGAGGTTATATTACAGCTTTATACATCATTAGTAAGGCCTCACCTAGATTACGCAGCTCAGTTCTGGTCTCCATATTACAGAATGGACATAAATTCGTTAGAAAACATTCAGCGTAGAATGACTAAATTAATACATAGCATTAGAAATATTCCTTACGAAGAAAGATTGAAGAAACTTAAATTACATTCACTTGTAAGACGTAGAATGAGGGGAGACATGATCGAGGTATACAAGTGGAAAATGGGTATTAACAAAGGGGATATAAATAAGGTCTTGAGGGTATCTCTCCAAGAGAGAACCCGCAATAATGGATTCAAGTTAGATAAGTTTAGATTTAGAAAGGATATAGGAAAGTATTGGTTTGGAAATAGGGTAGTTGATGAGTGGAACAGTCTGCCTAGTAGGGTTATTGAAGCTAGGACCTTGGGTAGTTTTAAATTTAGGTTGGATAAATTCATGAGTGAAAGGGGTTGGATTTGAGTGGGAATTGCACATGAGTAAATAAAATTATCAAAGCTTATTTCTTGGGTAGCATTGAAAATTAGGTTGAACAAATATTCTGTTAGTGGGATGGAATGTGAAGGACCTGCCTAGAATGGGCCAACAGGCCTGCTGCAGTGTTCCTCCTTTCTTATGTTTCTTATGTTCTTATGTATATCTCGATCATGTCTCCCCTCATTCTACGTCTTACAAGTGAATGTAATTTTAGGGTCTTCAATCTTTCTTCGTAAGGAAGATTTCTAATGCTATGTATTAATTTAGTCATTCTACGCTGAATGTTTTCTAACGAATTTATGTCCATTCTGTAATATGGAGACCAGAACTGAGCTGCGTAATCTAGGTGAGGCCTTACTAATGATGTATAAAGCTGTAATATAACCTCTGGACTTCTGTTGCTAACACTTCTTGATATAAATCCCAGTAATCTATTTGCCTTATTACGTACGCTTAGGCATTGCTGTCTTGGTTTAAGGTTGCTGCTTACCATCACCCCCAAGTCCCTCTCGCAAATAGATTACTGGGATTTATATCAAGAAGTGTAAGCAACAGAAGTCCAGCGGCCTCACCTAGATTATGCAGCTCAGTTCTGGTCTCCATTTTACAGAATGGATATAAATTCGTTAGAAAACATTCAGCGACGAATGACAAAGTTAATTCATAGCATTAGAAATCTTCCGTATGAAGAAAGATTGAAGACCCCTAAATTACATTCACTTGTAAGACGAAGAATGAGGGGAGACATGATCGAGGTATATAAGTGGAAGATGGGTATTAATAAGGGGGATATAAATAAGGTCTTGAGGATATCTCTCCATGAGAGAACCCGCAATAATGGATTCAAATTGGATAAGTTTAGATTTAGAAAGGATATAGGAAAATATTGGTTTGGAAATAGGGTAGTTGATGAGTGGAACAGTCTGCCTAGTAGGGTCATTGAAGCTAGGACCTTGGGTAGTTTCAAATTTAGGTTGGATAAATACATGAGTGAGAGGGGTTGGATTTGAGTGGGACTCGCACTTGAGTTAATAGAATCTGCAAAGCTTATTTCTTGGGTAGAATTGAAAATTAGGTTGGGCAATTATTCTGTTAGTGGAATGGATTGTGAAGGACCTGCCTAGTATGGGCCAACAGGCCTGCTGCAGTGTTCCTCCTTTCTTATGTTCTTATGTTCCTTTCTTATGTTCCTCTTCACAGAGTCGTGAGATGTTACGCTACTGTGAGGTGTAGTCTTTGTTAGTGTGATGTGACTGTGAGGTGTAGTCTCGCCCCTTATATAAGCCCTTCTTGTCATGTTTCCTGTTATAGTTCCTTGATAATGTGAGTAGTCACGAAAGCGCTTGGAATTCTTCTATTTTTCATAGTGGTTGTTTTGCATATATATATATATATATATATATATATATATATATATATATATATATATATATATATATATATATATATTATATATATATATATATATATATATATATATATATATATATATATTATATATATATATATATATATATATATATATATATATATATGTATATAGTGGTCAAGAGATGTGGGATCGGGCACAGAGACGCGGGGTGTGAGAGACACTGGAGTTTCAGAAAATACCACAGATTCCGGACATCGACGTTTGTGTAAATCATTTTTTTTTAACTGATGGTATACCTGGTCTGGTTTAAACTCCATTAAGTGACTATGAGAATGAGGGTGGACGATGCTGTTGGTGTTTTGGTTATTCATGTTGCATGTTGCAGGCATCTTGTGCGCTCTTAGATGTCTTGATCCGTCATGTTGCAGGCATCTTGTGCCCTCTCAGGTTTCTTGATCCGTCATGTTGCAGGCATCTTGTGCCCTCTCAGGTGTCTTGATCAGTCATGTTGCAGGCATCTTGTGCCCTCTCAGATGTCTTGATCAGTCATGTTGCAGGCATCTTGTGCCATCTCAGGTGTCTTGATCAGTCATGTTGCAGGCATCTTGTGCCCTCTCAGGTGTCTTGATCAGTCATGTTGCAGGCATCTTGTGCCCTCTCAGACGTTGTTCCAGGCTTCTACACGTTACTCAGGTTTTCTTCGTGACTGTCTTTAGTTGTGGAGGAAGTTACATCTCGTCAATAACTGTCTTGAGCTGTGTCTTTATCTTCACACCTCCTTGAAGATAAGATAAGATTTTGTTGGGTTTTTTAACCCCTGAGGGATAGCCACCCAGTGGTTAACGTCATGTAGGGACTGTCTGTCTTATTTCTTATTGGTGTCCTCAGTCTTGTCCCCCTGGATGCCACCCACACCAATCGACTAATAGGTACCTACTTGCTTGCTAGGTGAACGGGACAGTAGGTGTAAGGAAACACGCCCAATGTTTCCACCCATACCGGTAATCGTACCAGGGACACTCAGTGTGTGAAGCGAGACCATTGCCTACCTTAATGATTAAGACACATGTGCTGCAGTTAGGTAACTTTATTGCTGAAAGGTTTCGCCCACACAGTAGGCTTCTTCAGTCAAATACAGAGGCAGCAGGTGTAGTAGTGGAATGAAGATGTAATCAGTCCATCAACCTTGGAGAAAAAGTATTTGAGGTGGTCAGTCCCTCAGCCTGGATAAGAGTTGAGCTCTATGGTCTGGACCGACTTGAAGCTGAGTCAATGGAGTCTTATGTACCATGTTCAGCGTAAGTGTTGCCTTGCAGGCACCACGCTAACGTTGTTCAAGACGTCGCTGGTACCCCTCTCGCTGGCACCCCTCTCGCTGGTACCCCTCTCGCTGGCACCCCTCTCGCTGGTACCCCTCTCGCTGGTACCCCTCTCGCTGGTACCTCTCTCGCTGGTACCCCTCTCGCCACACCATCACCAGAGGACACTCATCATAGGGCGAAACGTCGTATAATGAAGTCTTTACCCGCTAAAAAGTTTCATTTAAACGACCCCAAGATGAAGAGTATTAGTTGCACTACCACTACTACTAGTAATTGCTACTACTACTACTACTACTACTAGTGGTAGTAGTAGTACTAGAAGTACTAGACCACTAGTAGTAGTAGTACTAGTAGCAGTGGTAGCAGTAGTAGAACACCAGTAGCAGTGGCAGAGTACCAGCAGCAGTGGCAGTAGCACTAGCAGCAGCGGCAGTAGCACCAGAGAGGTCAGCAGCACCAGCAGTAGTGGCAGTAGCACCAGTAGAGCACCAGCAGCAGCACAGAGCAGTGGTGGCAGTCAGCAGCACTAGCAGCAGCACCAGCAGCAGCACCAGTAGCAGGCAGAGCAGCACAGTAGAGTACTAGAGTCAAGCACCAGAGACAGCAGCACCAGCAGCAGCACCAGTAGCAGACCAGCAGCAGACAGCAGAGCACAGCAGAGCACCAGCAGCAGCACCAGCAGCAGGCACAGCAGCACACAGCAGCAGTGCACCAGCAGCAGCACCAGCAGCAGCACCAGCAGTCAGCACCCAGTAGAGCACCAGCAGTAGCACAGCAGCAGCAACAGAGTAGCACCTAGCAGTAGCACTCAGTAGTCAGCTACTCAGTAGTAGCACTAGTAGTAGTACTAGTAGTAGTACTAGTAGTAGTACAGTAGTAAGTAGCACTAGTAGTAGCTACATAGATAGTAGTACTAGTAGCAGTAATAGCTACAGTATAGACTAGTAGTAGCACAGTAGTAGACTACTATAGTCAGACTGCAGAACTATATAGTTCTAGTAGGGACATAGACTATGTTCTATCAAGATGATAACTATAGTGACTCCTGCCTACATAGACTATGTTTTGCTTCAGGTAGAAGTCTTATGAAATTTGATCGACAGGTGTCAAGTTTTTTTGGAGTGACAGGTTCATGACAGATGACTGACAGGTGTCAAGCTTGAAGTTCATCAGTAAGTTCGTATGTGACAGGTGTCAAGCTTCGTAGTTGACTGACAGGTGTCAAAGCTTCAATGAGTGACACGTGTCATTGAATTGTTCCATCACATGACTGAATGTCTTTGAGTTGTTCCATCCATGTATTAATGGTTGTAATTGTTCCATCCACGGTTCGATTGTAGTTGTAAATTGTTCCATGCACGATGTGTACTGTTTGAATTGTTCCAGTCGTGTTATATGATTTATTCCATGTACATTATTATGGCTTAAGTGTGAATTGTTCCATGCACGTTGTTGTGGGTCGTAAATTGTTCCATGCACGTTGTTGTGGGTGAGTTATGAATTGTTCCAAGCAGTTGTTATAAGTTGTGAATTGTTCCGTGTACGTTATTGTGGGTTGTGAATTGTTCCATGTATGTTGTTGCGAGTGAGTTGTGAATTGTTCCATGTATGTTATTGTGAGTGAGTTGTGAATTGTTCCATGTATGTTATTGTGAGTGAGTTGTGAATTGTTCCAAGCAGTTGTTATGAGTTGTAAATTGTTCCATGCACGTTAATATGAGTTGTAAATTGTTCCATGCACTTTTTATGACTTTTAAATTGTTCCATGCACGTTATTGTGTGTTGCAAATTGTTCCACGCATGAGACTGCGACTTTCATCAAGGACATTTATACCAACATTGTTCCACATTTGACATATCTGGGACACAGTATCAGTACTGACGGAAGAACTGATAATAATACACGTAAACAACTCAGGATTATTATTATTATTATTATTATTATTATTATTATTATTATTATTATTTATTATTATTATTCTTCTTCTTCTTCTTCTTCTTCTTCTTCTTCTTCTTCTTCTTCTTCTTTTAAGACCACAGTGATATAAACAGAAGACAGGACTGGGTTTCGAACCGTGGTCCCTAGAAATTGCGGACCCAACTGTGATAAATTTAATCTTCGTGAGTTAAATGGGAGTTAAAAGGCCCTAGATGCCTTTTTTACTTAACGGAGAAACATTTGTTGGTAACGTACAAAGTGTTAGTTAGTGTTATTTAACAATGTATTGTTAGTTAGTGTTATTTAACAATGTATTGTTAGTGTTATTTAACAATGTATTGTTAGTTAGTGTTATTTAACAATGTATTGTTAGTTAGTGTTATTTAACAATGTATTGTTAGTTAGTGTTATTTAACAATGTATTGTTAGTTAGTGTTATTTAACAATGTATTGTTAGTTAGTGTTATTTAACAATGTATTGTTAGTTAGTGTTATTTAACAATGTATTGTTAGTTAGTGTTATTTAACAATGTATTGTTAGTTAGTGTTATTTAACAATGTATTGTTAGTGTTATTTAACAATGTATTGTTAGTTAGTGTTATCATACTTCAGAATACAGGCTAAGACCTGTTATCCTACTTCAGAATACAGGCTAAGACCTGTTATCCTACTTCAGAATACAGGCTAAGACCTGTTATCCTACTTCAGAATACAGGCTAAGACCTGTTATCATACTTCAGCTTACTTACAGGGTAAAATCTGTCATAATTCTTCACCATCCCCGCCCAGCAGTGTGGACGGGGATGGTGCACCAGCAGTGTGGGCGGGGATGGTGCACCAGCAGTGTGGGCGGGGATGGTGCACCAGCAGTGTGGGCAGGGATGGTGCACCAGCAGTGTGGGCGGGGATGGTGCAGCAGTGGGGATGGTGCACCAGCAGTGTGGGCAGGGATGGTGCACCAGCAGTGTGGCAGGGATGGTGCACCCAGCGGGATGTGACCAGCAGGGATGGTGCACCAGCAGTGTGGGCAGGGATGGTGCACCCAGCAGTGTGGGCGGGGATGGTGCACCAGCAGTGTGGGCGGGGATGGTGCACCAGCAGTGTGGGCGGGGATGGTGCACCAGCAGTGTGGGCAGGGATGGTGCACCAGCAGTGTGGGCAGGGATGGTGCACCAGCAGTGTGGGCAGGGATGGTGCACCAGCAGTGTGGGCGGGGATGGTGCACCAGCAGTGTGGGGATGTGCACCAGCAGGCAGGGATGGTGCACCAGCAGTGTGGGCGGGATGGTGCACCAGCAGTGTGGGCGGGGATGGTGCACCAGCAGTGTGGGCGGGGATGGTGCACCAGCAGTGTGGGCGGGGATGGTGCACCAGCAGTGTGGGCGGGGATGGTGCACCAGCAGTGTGGGCGGGGATGGTGCACCAGCAGTGTGGGCGGGATGGTGCACCAGCAGTGGATGGTGCCAGCAGGTGGATGGTGCACCAGCAGTGTGGGCGGGGATGGTGCACCAGCAGTGTGGGCGGGGATGGTGCACCAGCAGTGTGGGCGGGGATGGTGCACCAGCATGCGGTGTGCACCACAGTGGGCGGGGAGCTGTGGTGCACCAGCAGTGTGGGCGGGGATGGTGCACCAGCAGTGTGGGCGGGGATGGTGCACCAGCAGTGTGGGCGGGGATGGTGCACCAGCAGTGTGGGCGGGGATGGTGCACCAGCTTGAAAGTGGCAGGTGGACCAGCAGGGGATGGTGCACCAGCAGTGTGGGCGGGGATGGTGCACCAGCAGTGTGGGCGGGGATGGTGCACCAGCAGTGGGTGGGACAGACAGCAGGATGGTGCACCAGCAGTGGGCGGATGGTGCACCAGCAGTGTGGGCGGGGATGGTGCACCAGCAGTGTGGGCGGGATGGTGCACACAGTCAGGGGTGTGGCGGGGATGGTGCACCAGCAGTGTGGCGGATGGTGCACCAGCGTGTGGCGGGATGGTGCACCAGCAGTGTGGGCGGGGATGGTGCACCAGCAGTGTGGGCGGGGATGGTGCACCAGCAGTGTGGGCGGGGATGGTGCACCAGCAGTGTGGGCGGGATGGTGCAAGCGTGTGGGCGGATGTGCACCAGCAGTGTGGCGGATGGTGCACCAGCAGGGATGGCACCACGTGTGTGAAGTGGCGGGATGGTGCACCAGCAGTGTGGGCAGGGATGGTGCACCAGCAGTGTGGCGATGCCAGATGGGGGATGGTGCACCAGCAGTGTGGGCGGGGATGGTGCACCAGCAGTGTGGGCGGGGATGGTGCACCAGCAGTGTGGGCGGGATGGTGCACCAGCAGTGTGGGCGGGGATGGTGCACCAGCAGTGTGGGCGGGGATGGTGCACCAGCAGTGTGGGCGGGATGGTGCACCAGCAGTGTGGCGGATGGTGCACCAGCAGTGTGGGCGGGATGGTGCACCAGCAGTGTGGCGGGGATGGTGCACCAGCAGTGTGGGCGGGGATGGTGCACCAGCAGTGTGGGCGGGATGGTGCACCAGCAGTGTGGGCGGGGATGGTGCACCAGCAGTGTGGGCGGATGGTGCACCAGCAGTGTGGGCGGGGATGGTGCACATGGAGCAACATCCTACACCAGCTTCGCCTCACCTGTCTCCAGTATATATCTCCTTCCTTGTGCCTCCTCCAGTTTACAGTTATCAAGGCCGAGGGACTGACTCCCTTCTGTCCAGACTAACCTCCTGTCGATGGAGTGTTATATATATATATATATATATATATATATATATATATATATATATATATATATATATATGTGTGTGTGTGTGTGTGTGTGTGTGTGTGTGTGTGTGTGTGTGTGTGTGTGTGTGTATGCACAAAACCACTGTGGAAAAATAGTGAAATTGCAAGCGGTTTCGTGACTTCTCACATTATCAAGGAACTATAAAAATAAAACATCAACAGGAAGGCATATAAGGCAAGACTACACCTCACAGTCACGTCACAACACAAAGTAGGCAGATGGATCTTCAACTTTCTAACAAATCGAACACAAAAAGTAGTGGTAAACAGAGTTAAATCGGAAGCTGCCATAGTGAAGAGCTCTGTCCCACAAGGCACCGTACTCGCACCTATCCTGTTCCTCATCCTCATATCAGACATAGACAGAGATGTAAACCATAGTACCGTATCATCCTTTGTAGATGATACTAGGATCTGCATGAGTGTCCATTGAGGACACGGCAAATCTCCAAGAAGATATAAACCAAGTTTTCCAATGGGCAACAGAGAACAATATGATGTTCAATGAAGACAAATTCCAACTACTCCGTTATGGAAAACTGGAGGAAATAATAGCTAGGACTGAGTATATTACAAACTCCAATCACACAATAGAGCGGAAAAGCAATGTGAAGGACCTGGGAGTGGTAATGTCCGAAGATCTCACCTTCAAGGACCACAACAATGCCACTATCACATCTGCGAGGAAACTGATAGAATGGATAATGAGAACATTCAAGACAAGAGATGCCAAGCCAATGATGATCCTTTTTAAATAACTTGTTCTCTCTAGGCTGGAATACTGCTGTACATTAACATCTCCATTCAATGCAGGTGAAATTGCAGATCTAGAGAATGTACAGAGAACCTTTACTGCACATATAAGTTCCATCAAACACCTTAACTACTGGGAACGCCTGGAAGCACTTGACTTGTACTCACTGGATCGCAGGCGAGAGAGATATATCATAATCTACACCTGGAAGATCCTGGAGGGACTGGTCTCTAATCTGCAGACAGAAATCACTCCCTACGAAAGCAAAAGACATGGCAGGCGATGCAACATACCCTCAGTGAAAAGTAGGGGCGCCACTGGTACACTAAGAGAAAACACAATAAGTGTCCGGGGCCCAAGACTGTTCAACAGCCTCCCACCAGCCATAAGGGAAATTATCAATAGACCCCTGGTTGTCTTCAAGAGGGAGCTGGACAGATACCCAGATCAGCCGGGCTGTGGTTCGTACGTTGGACTACGTGCGGCCAGCAGTAACAGCCTCGTTGATCAGGCCCTGATCCACCAGGAGGCCTGGTCATAGACCGGGCCGCGGGGGCGTTGATCCCCTGAATGCCCCCCAGGTAGACTCCAGGTAGACACTGCTGGTGCACCATTCCCGTCCATACAGCTGGTGCACTGTCCCTGCCACCCATACAGCTGGTACACTGTCCCTGCCACCCACACAGCTGGTACACCATCCTTGCCACCAACACAGCTGGTACACCATTCTTGCCACCCACACAGCTGGTACAGTGTCCCTGCCACCCACACAGCTGGTACACTGTCCCTGCCACCCACACAGCTGGTACAATGTCTCTGCCATCCAAACAGCTTGTACACTGTCCCTGCCACCCACACATCTAGTACACCGTTCCTGCCACCCACACAGCTGGTACAACGTCCCTGCCACCCACACAGCTAGTACACCGTTCCTGCCACCCACACAGCTAGTACATCGTTCCTGCCACCCACACAGCTAGTACAACGTCCCTGCCACCCACACAGCTAGTACACCGTTCCTGCCACCCACACATCTAGTACACCGTTCCTGCCACCCACACAGCTGGTACAACGTCCCTGCCACCCACACATCTAGTACAACGTCCCTGCCACCCACACAGCTAGTACACCGTACCTGCCACCCACACAGCTAGTACACCGTTCCTGCCACCCACACAGCTAGTACACCGTTCCTGCCACCCACACAGCTAGTACAACGTCCCTGCCACCCACACAGCTAGTACACCGTTCCTGCCACCCACACAGCTAGTACACCGTTCCTGCCACCCACACAGCTAGTACAACGTCCTGCCACCCACACAGCTAGTACACCGTTCCTGCCACCCACACAGCTAGTACACCGTTCCTGCCACCCA
Organism: Cherax destructor; assembly: GCA_009830355.1. NCBI lineage: Eukaryota > Metazoa > Arthropoda > Malacostraca > Decapoda > Parastacidae > Cherax > Cherax destructor. Next base: position 10,333 of record WNWK01000483.1, read on the forward strand.
CACAGCTAGTACACCGTTCCTGCCACCCACACAGCTAGTACAACGTCCCTGCCACCCACACAGCTAGTACAACGTTCCTGCCACCCACACAGCTAGTACACCGTTCCTGCCACCCACACAGCTAGTACACCGTTCCTGCCACCCACACAACTAGTACAACGTCCCTGCCACCCACACAGCTAGTACACCGTCCCTGCCACCTACACAGCTGGTACAACGTCCCTGCCACCCACACAGCTGGTACACACAGCTGGATCTTAAACATCAAAGTAATACTAGTAGATCTCCACAGCCTAGTTAACTCGCCCACCACAACCCCTGCGGGTTTATTGCGCGCTCTCTTCCCTCCAGGTCCCAACATTACACACACACACACACACACACACACAAACACACACAGGGAGAGTGACCTAGTAGCGACCAGTGAAGAGGCGGGGCCAGGAGCTGTGAATCGACCCCTGCAACTACATATAAGTGAGTACACACACACACACAGAAAACGATAAATCTGTCTCGCTAATAGGTAAGATAACAGGTAAATCTGTCTCACGAACACGTAAGATAACAGGTAAATCTGTCTCACGAACACGTAAGATAACAGGTAAATCTGTCTCACGAACACGTAAGATAACAAGTAAATCTGTCTCACGAACACGTAAGATAACAGGTAAATCTGTCACATTTCGACTTACAGTCAGTACACAAACACGCCTTTGCTTTGCTTCCTAATACTTGTAAAGTACTCTAATATTTCGTGGCAGCCCAGGAGGCCGCGGTGATGGTCCCCAGAATAGCTAACAGATAACTATTTTTAAGTTATAGTAGATTAGGTTACATAAATCTATACAAATATATATCTATCTGTACATAATGTGATGTAAACATGTCAAGGATCCCAGTGGAAATAAGTCACTTTGTCTGACTTTTTTGGGTTATCTTAGGTAATTTGTACATATGTTAGTATGCTGCAATAAGATAACAGTAAACAGGTGGAAAAAAAAAGCATACCACGAGTGGGGTTAGAACCCGCGATCAGAGAGTCTCAAAACTCCAGACCGTCACGTTAGCCAAAAAAAAATATAGCTAACTTCCAGGCGCTTTCGTTCCTTGATAATGTGAGAAATCACATTATCAAGGAACGATAATTTACATTTATGCGTACCTGTTCCTGTACCTAAATAAACTTACCTAACGACCCGTCTGGTAGCACGGTGGCTGAGCACGGCCTGGACACGTTCAGATCAATACTCGTATGACCCGTGATGCGAGAATGGGTCAGGGGACCAGAGTCCACCCTTCCTGGAATGATCAAAGGAAACGCAAGTCACAACAATTACAGGTTGTAAAATTTCAAGAACGAAGGGAGTGGAAATTATATAGAGCTGTGTTTTGGCTGGTGCGCCGCCATCCCAGAGTCCCACGTTAGGTAAGGTTCGTCAGGCAAGAAGATTACAAGTGTTTCCTGACGCGGGTCTTTGTCACATGATGACCCGTAGCTGGAGCTTTTGGTTATCTGACCGAGACCTTCCGCTGGTTTACCACTCCACAGCCTGGTTGTTCAGGCCCTGATCCACCCTGAGGCCTGGTCACAGACCGGGCCGCGGGGGCGTTGACCCCCGGAACCCTCTCCAGGTATCCAGGTATACTCCACCTCTTTAAAAATTATAATTATAACCTTTTTTTTGATCTTGGCAAAGTTTGTAATGCGCTTAAACAGAGGCAATGAAGACTGAAGCCAATAAAGACAGACATTCACCTGCTATTGTTCGCGAACCGATATTCCAATTTCCTCAATTAAAAAAAGGGCAAATTGGCCCGAACACTGCACGAAAAAGATTTGAACTTTTCCCTAATTTAGATACACCGGCTTGGAAAGTTTAAAGCCACTCAAAAGTTCCATTCCTAAGCCACATTAAGTTTAATTCATAAGCCAGGGAGCAGCGAGTGTAGGCCGACACACGAAGGTGTAAGCAAAGTTATTTAGGTACAGGTACACATAAATACAGTTACACAAATTATCATGCAAAATAACATATGTAAGAGGGATCAAAACTGACCAAGAGGATCAAAGCTTGTGTGTTCTGGATACGTTTGATACCAGATAGTTGCAGACTACAAGGCAGCCAGTGAGCCCCACCAGTTGCATCAGCAGGAAATGAGGGACAATTCCTCTGGCAAACGTAGCCTTGACCTGATATTTTGATGTCTGATTTGCTAACCTTGTGATATCTGATTTCTGATCTGCTAATCCTTGACTGTTTTGGTGTAGAGCGCTTCAGTGCTAGTTAGTCTAGTTGGGCCTCTGTGATGAATGAATGGTAGCAGAGTAGGTAGCAGGGTAGGTAGGTAGCAGAGTAGGCAGCAGAGTAGGCAGCAGAGTAGGTAGCAGAGCAGGTGGATTGCAAACACAACTGCTTTCTGTGGTTTATCTGGTTCCTGACTCCAGGTTCAGTCTAGCAGAGATGAGCCAGGAGTCAGGTCTACAGGGCAGACTGATTACAATAGTTACATCGTTTTTACATCTCTACTACTGAGAAAGATCGCAGTCAGCAGGATTCGAAGCCACGTCAGGGGAGGCTGGCAAGGTTTCCCAAGTAACGCTCTAGACAAATCGGCCACAGATGCCTCAAAAGCTGGGCAGCCTGGTTTAGAAGCCACGTTTCTTCCCAGCCCGGGCACACCACTGTGCCTCAAGCATGGATTCATACTAATGCATTCTCCTCCTGTATGTTCTGACGTCAATGCACGAGGCAGAAACAAGCTGGTATATACAGAGAAAGATCGCAGAACATACAGGAGGAAATTGAAATAGTATGAATCCATGCTTGAGAGTCACTGATGTGCCCGGGCTGGAAAAGAAACATGGCTTGTAAACAAGGCTGCCCAGCTTTTGAGGCATCTGCGGCCGAGTGGTCTAGAACATCACTTGGGGAACCTTGCCAGCCTCCCCTGACGTGGCTTCGAATCCTGCTGACTGCGATCTTTATCTGAATATATCAGTTTGTTTCAGCGTGGAGCATCTACTATTTTTTCTGCTGCCTCCTCTGTGTTCGACTGAAGAAGTCTACTGTGTAAGCGAAACGTTTCGGAACAAAGATAACTAACTGTTGCACATGTGTCTGATTCATCAGCTTGTTGGTACTTGATGATACATTGAGTCAAGTACTCAGACAGCGAGTTTTTTGGTCAGAAGAGGATCAATAATGCTGTATACACGGAGGGTGCAGTGTATGATATAGTGTGTGAAGTTTTGCAAGGTGTAATGTTTACATTGATAATTAACACACATGTGCAACAATTGGGTATTTTTTATTCCAAAATGTTTCGTCTACACTGTAGGCTTCTTCAGTCGAGTACAGAGGAGGCAGTAGAGACGAAAAGATGTAATCAGTCCATCACCCTCGAAGACATAGTTCTGAGGTGGTCAGTCCCCCAGCCCGGAGAAGAGTTCTTCTCCATAGTCCAGAACATGAAGATAAAGAACTAGACACATGTGCAACATCTGGGTATCTTTATTGTAGACGTTTCGCCCTCCAGTGGCTTTATCAATACAAATTCAATTACATAATTGGAAGACAGTAGAACTATATACACAAAAGATGAGGTAATTAGTCCCTCAGCCTTGAAATTGGTGAAGAGCACCGTAGTCTTGAAGACTCTGAAGCACAGGCATTAGGTTAGGTAAGGTTCATCAGGAAATAGGACAAGTGTTTCCTGATGCGGGTCTTAATCATACGATGACCCACAGCTGGAGCTTTTGGTCATCTGACCGAGAACTTCCTCTGGCTTACCCCTCCACCTTTTTAAAAGTCATTATGATTATAACCATTATTAGTGTTTTCTTAGTTGAAGCATAGGCATGAAGGTTGGCATTTATATACTGGCGTCAGGAGAGGGACGTGTAAGAGACCAAGACAGTGTCACTGGTAGGCGAGATTTCTCAGTTGTATTGCATTCCATTATACAGTGGACCCCTGGATTTCGTACTGCTCCCAACTCGAACAATTATGTAAGTGTATTTGTAAGTGTATTTTTGGGGGTCTGGAACGGACTAATCTAATTTACATTCGTCCTTATGGGAACAAATTCGTTCGGTAACGACACTTCAACAGCCTTCTGGAAAGAATTATTGACGAAATCCGGGGGTCCACTATATTCACAAAGTTTGCATTCGTTCAGCCACGTTCCTGAGGTTGTCGCAGCCCGACAAGCATAAACAAGAGGCAAATGAAAACTTAAAAAACAAAAACATCCTTAAAACTTAGCTCTGACTTTTCTTTACACTAAGAAATACTTGAAAAATTGGCAAGGGTTAAGAACTTTCCACCGCTGAGATGGAGAAGAAAACTCTAAGATTGGGTCAACAAAAATACCCTCTCCAAAAATATATTCACCATGGAGGGGTGATTATTATTATTTCGTTCTTAACGAAATCTATCAGGCGATGTTTTGTTCTTTTTCTCTTTCTTACCTGCTTCTCTCTCTCTCTCTCTCTCTCTCTCTCTCTCTCTCTCTCTCTCTCTCTCTCTCTCTCTCTCTCAGACACAAAACACAGGAACTATGCCACAAAACTCCTCTGTTTTGGCTCAAGGTGGTGTTCAGACACTTGGTAATTTAAACATCTCTGACTTGGTGAAAGCTGAAACACACATTAATTTCTCCTTGCCT
>WNWK01000483.1:20000-52500 GCA_009830355.1 Cherax destructor
TGTAACGTAAAATACAGAAGGTTTTCATAGAACCAGACAATTAGGTGCTCTTACAAGAACCAGACAATGAGGTGCTCTTACAAGAACCAGACAATGAGGTGCTCTTACAAGAACCAGACAATGAGGTGCTCTTACAGGAACCAGACAAGGAGGTGCTCTTACAAGAACCAGACAAGGAGGTGCTCTTATAAGAACCAGACAAGGAGGTGCTCTTACAAGAACCAGACAAGGAGGTGCTCTTACAAGAACCAGACAAGGAGGTGCTCTTATAAGAACCAGACAAGGAGGTGCTCTTACAAGAACCAGACAAGGAGGTGCTCTTACAAGAACCAGACAATGAGGTGCTCTTACAGGAACCAGACAAGGAGGTGCCTTTCAAACCAGACAAGGAGGTGCTCTTACAAGAACCAGACAAGGAGGTGCTCTTACAAGAACCAGACAAGGAGGTGCTCTTACAAGAACCAGACAAGGAGGTGCTCTATAAGAACCAGACAAGGAGGTGCTCTTACAAGAACCAGACAAGGAGGTGCTCTTACAAGAACCAGACAAGGAGGTGCTCTACAAGAACCGACAGGAGGCTCTTATAGAACCAGACAAGGAGGTGCTCTAAGAACCAGACAAGGAGGTGCTCTTACAAGAACCAGACAAGGAGGGCTTAAGAACCAGACAAGGAGGTGCTCTTAAAGACCAGACAAGGAGGTGCTCTACAAGAACCAGACAAGAGGTGCTTATAAGAACCGCAAGAGTGCTCTTACAACAGACAGGAGAATTACAGAAAACTGACAAGAACCAGAAAGTTTCTTAGAGAATCGACGGATGGTTAGACTGACAATGAATCATTCATTTGTACCTGATCTTTGATTGAATGATCATGTATGTGTGTTCATCCAGTATCCCGGATACTCACTGTATGATTTGTCTTTAGGAATCCAGCTTCTGAAGAGGACATATAACAGAAAAAAATGAAAATTAATATATCCCTTCCTGTGGGTTATTGCATTTTTTATTTCGAGTGTCCACGACTATAACTGCATTTTCACACACACACACACACACACACACACACACACACACACACACACTGCCTTGCTGTCTATTGACGTCAGGAATATGAAGTCTTATTTACCAAGGCAATTAATTTCTAGCTTTGACAGTTGTGTGTCACAACACGTGTCAGCTGATCACCTGACAAGCCAAGCCAGGTGTGACCTGTGACGTCAGGTTCAGTAACGTCCTAAGCCAACAGGAGTTCCATTGGGAAAGGCCTTTTAACATGTTAATTTATTACCCACTGCCGCAATATCACGTGGAGGTGGCCTGTTTAATTACATAAACTTTTACAAAAACAAATTTTTATTCAGCCAGGTCAGGACGTAAATAAGTTATGTATGACCCAAGTCTCCACTGACATGGTTCTCAGATGAACAGATAGATTGAAACCTAACAGATCCCTGGACCCTGATGAAGTGTCCTCAAGGGTTATGAAGGAATGTAAGGAGGAACTTAGCAAGCCATTAACTAGTCTTTTCAACATATCACTACAAACTGGTATCGTATCTGATGAAAAATGTGATGTCTATCTATAATCAGGAGATATATTGTTAGCCTCGAATTATAGACCAATTAGCCTAACCTGACTTCCGTTATGGGAAAAAATTAATGAAACAGAAACATTGCTGAGGGAATTGGAAGTCATTTTGAAAGATATAAATTGATCATTGAATCTTAGCATGGTTTTTACAAAGGGGCGTTCCTGCCTTACGAATTTAGTAACCTTTTTCACTAAGGTATTTGAAGAGGCAGATCATGGTAACGAATATGATATTGTGTATATGGACTTCAGTAAGACTTCTGATACAGTTCCACACCGGAGACTATTGAGGAAAGTCGAGGCACATGGAATAGGAGGAGAAATTTTCTCCTAGATCGAGGCGTGGCTGGCAGATAAGCAACAGAGTTTGCATAAACGGGGAGAAATCAGAGTGGGGGCGCATCACAAACGGTGTTCCACAGGGGTCAGTGTTGGGCCCTTTGTTGTTCGCAATATACATATACGACATAGATGTGGGAATAAATAACGACATAAGTAAGTCTGCCGATGACATTAAAATAGGCCGTCAAATTAATTCTGATGAGGACATTAGAGCACTCCAGGAAGATCAGGATAAGTGGATGCGGTGGTCGGAGAAGTGGCAGATGAAGTTTAATATTAAGAAGACTGATGCAAAGTTCTAAGCTTGGGAAAAGAGAATAATCAAAGCACTTATAAACTTGATAATGTACATCTCAATCCCTCAGAATGCGAAAAAGATTTAGAAGTTCTGGTTAGCAGTAATCTAAAGCCAAGACAACAGTGCGTAAGTGTTCACAATAAAGCTAATAGAATTCTTGGCTTCATATCAAGAAGTATAAATAACAGGAGTCCTCAGGTTATACGTCTAAATGAGGTCTTATCGTTGGTAAGGCCTCATTTAGATTATGTTGCACAGTTCTGGTCTCCATATTGCAAACTGGACATAAATGCGCTGGAAAACGTACAAAGAAGGATGACATTGTTGATCCCATGTATCAGAAATCTTTTCTACGAGAGTAGACTGAGTAGACCGAGGCCCTGAATCTACACTCTCTGGAAAGACGTTGAATTAAGATGGATGTGATTGAGGTGTATATTTGGAAGGCAGGAATAAATAAAGGGAATATAAATAACGGGCTGAAATTATCCAATGGGATGAAGCTGGGCAAATTTAAGTATAGTCAGGATATAGAAAAAAAACCTGGTTTGGTATCAGAGTTATGGATGAGTGGAACCAATTCCCAGGCAGCGATGTTAAACTTTGGGTAAAAAGATATGAAAATACAGAAGTTGCAAGAGAAGATTACGATTTATGTCTCTTGTTTCAATTTTTCTTGGCAAATCGCAATTCGAAAACTACCAGACACAATATTGTGGCTGGAACAGTGCAAAACAATACTGTGACCAGAAAAAATCACAAAATACCCTTACTTCCATATGTACTTCTGTAAACTCTCTTGGGACCTAGTTTCTAGTCCTTTTGTGTATCCATATGTTCTCGCACTACCGTCCACAGGATGGATATGGAGTGCATTATAAACTAGCCACTTTGGCGGCTATTTAGTTCGGGAGATAATCAGGTTTGATTCTAAATCTAGGTAGGGGATCAAGAGCCTTTAACCAACATCAAGGCAACTCTTTCAAAGGTTATACCGAGACAATCTACCCCAGGAGCTCCCTGACGAAGTAGAGGGGCCGCGGCTCAACACCCTGAGGAGTCTCTCACGCGGCGCTGACAGTGACTGACTGAAGGAACATTGAAATAGACCAAGACTCCATCTGTCAAACGAAAATACCACGAACAGGGAGCATGGCAACGATCCCACCTAGCAACCCAGCAAGACCGTGAGCTATTCTCAGCACTGAGACGCCTCAACACAGCACCCATCCAGCTGACTGATGTCTTCATCATTAGTTAGTTAATTGGGTATATTTATCAACTGCATGACGACCATTAAGGCTGCAAGTCACCTGCACCGGTCAAGGGTACTTTGAACACGGCTTAAAGTATGCTTTTAGGCCAAGGTATATACTCAGAGATATATGCGAAGGCTATTAAGGCTCCACGTCACCTGCACCAGTCAAGGACATTTTAAATAGGTATTAAAGTATACTTTCGGGATGTGTATATATGCAAAAAGAGATTTACACCTCTCGGTGTGTATTTCTCTGTATAAATGTATCTCTCTCTTCGTTACTTGGTCAAAGGCTTAGGAAGTGTCGATCAGTATGAAGTGTTCGCGACTTTGGAAGATTCTGACACATTTGTCGATATTCTTGGATGTGTTTATCAATATTCTTAAATGTTTTTTGTCAATATTCTTAGATGTGTTTGTCGACATTCTCGGGTGTTTTGGTAACTTGGTGAAAATTTCATAACCGTCTCATTGACCGACGACTTCTTGTTTGGTTATAATACTGACTTGGTTATAATACTGACTTAGTTATAATACTGTCAAGCGTATTGACGTTCCTGGCTGCGTTAACATGGTAAACATTCTGACTTAGTGGAGCTGCCGGGCTGTTTGCAGAGTTGCTTTCTTTAACTGATACTCTGATGTACTTATAAGCTTATTTTCTGCACTCTCTGCACTCTTTAATTTGAATTGCCTCGTTCGTTCCCTTGACTCGGTTGGTAACGCACTCAGCTCACACACTAAGGGTCCGTGGATTGATCTCCGGCACGGGTGGAAACGTTGGGCATGTTTCCTTACACTTCCTGTCCTAGTTCACCTAGCAGTAAGTAGGTACCTGGGTGTTAGTCGACTGTTGAGGGTCGCAACCCAGGAGGAGTTAGCATACCTCACACAGAACTGGGCTTTAAAATGAACTGAGATAGCATGGCAACTCTTAACCTGTGCACTCGAACATTCGTACTCACATTTACAGAGTGATTTGAAGTGTAAACACGCAGACATATGTGGTAAAAAAATAGATTATGTTCAGAGGAAATCTTTACAGAGCTTCATCAATCATTGAATTGGTAACGCTCTACACAGAGCGATATATTGCCACAGTAATGGCTGGTGCTGCTCATAGACTCTTTTAGCCAAGTTCGTCGACAAGTCTTGCTTGTCGACGCACACTGACTGATGTAGTGGCCAGGCTTAGACTTGGTTACAAGTACTTCTGGCACTTTGACAGACACACAGATGATGATCAAATCAAATGTAAACTTTGTGGCCAGTCCTGTGGCCACTATCTTGAACACTATGTGATTCATGTATCACTATGTGATACATGATACATTACTGAGGAATATAGAGATAGTATAATAACCTATGAGATATGTCAAGATATATTATTAATGAAAATATAATACCAGACACATTAAGCAAATTTCCTAAATTTGCTTGTAACAGATAAGACAACTGTAGATATAAATCCAGATGTATTCCTGCTAACCCTTTTGGGGCCTAGTTCCTAGGCCTATTGTGTGTCCATATGCTCTTGTGCTACCCTCCATAGGATGGATATGAGGTGCATAACCTAAACATCTGACTGCTTGATTTGCTTTAGACTCCCACACCCTAATTCCCACCCACATACACACCCTCACCCCACCCACACCCTGGCTCCCACCCATCCATAGTGGGCGTGAGGGGGTGGAAGGGTGGTCATACAAGTGCATGGTCATACATGGTCACTGTTACAGACTCTCTTCTGAAGAGATTATTAAAGACTATTGATGTGACCTTGTTATCTTACCCCCTCCTCCTCCTCCTCCTCCTCCTTCTCCTCCTCCTCTTCCTCCTCTTCCTCGTTCTCCTCCTACTATCACTACTGCTACTACCATTACTATTACTACTACTTCTACTTCTACTTTCCTTCATTCTTCTGTCTGTCTGTCTGTCTGTCTGTCTCTCTCTCTCTCTCTCTCTCTCTCTCTCTCTCTCTCTCTCCTAATCATGACAACAAACAATAATGACCTTGCGTCATTACAGAAGACCTTAAGTAGCGCAAACAATGTCTGACCACAAATGACATACCCAGGGACGATATCATGCCCAGGTATGACATACACTGCTAAGTATCATACCCAGGGACGATATCATGCCCAGGTATGACATACACTGCTAGGTATCATACCCAGGGATGATATCAGGTTCCAAGAATACGTAAATAACCCGCACATAGAGGGGAAAAAAAACTTATTGGACGTTTCGTCCTGAAGAGGACCTCGAATAGAAGCCGAAATATCCATTTTTGTGATGATAAGGGGAAAAATAGGATATAGCACTTCGTCCTGAAGAGGACCTCGAAAACAAGGTGCTGGAGCGCAGGCGAGAGAGATACATCATAATCTGCACACAGAAATCACTCCCTAGGAAAGCAAAAGACTGGGCGGGCGGTGCAAAATACCCCCAATGAAAAGTAGGGGTGACATTGGTACACTAAGAGAAAACATCATAAGTGTCCGGGGCCCAAGACTGCTCAACAGCCTCCCACCATGGATAAGGGGAATTACCAATAGACCCCTGACTGCCTTCAAGAGGGAGCTGGACAGATACTTAGTGTCGGATCAGCCGGGCTGTGGTTCGTACGTTGGAATACGTGCGGCCAGCAGTAACAGCCTGGTTGATCAGGCCCTGATCCACCAGGAGGCCTGGTCATGGACCGGGCCGTTGGGGCGTTGACCCCCGGAATACCCTCCAGGTAGGTAGACGGGAACATAAAACGGATGAACTAACTTTTCATGCTGAAGAGGGTTGAGATGCAAGCCGAAATATTATTTTTCGTCCTGAAGAGGGCCTCTAATACAAGCCGAAATATTCAATATTGCGACCGCAAGGGCTAAAAGCGAATGACGTAAGATGGTGGGGCAGTCCTCACGTGACTGTGACCACACACTACACTGTGAAGGTCACGTGACTGCCCACACACACTGCACGGCTAAGGTCACGTGACTGTGACCACACACTGCACGGTGAAGGTCACAACCTATTTGTCAAGAGGATTACCACTGCTGGGTCTTCCTCTATACATGGGCGTCACTCCACTGGCCTGACACTGGCTCACTTCTAGTGCTTATGACTATAATTTTTAAAGGGGGTGGAGTGGTAAGCCAGTGGAAGGCTTCAGTCACATGACACGAAACTCCAGCTGGGGGTCATTATATGCTGTGCTGTGTTGGGCTGTGCTATGCTGGGCTGTGATGTGTTGTGCTGTGCTGGGTTGTGTTGGCTGTGCTGGGCTGTGTTGTGCTGGGCTGTATTGTGCTGTGCTGGGCTGTGCTGTGCTGTGCTGGGCTGTGTTGTGCTGTGCTGTGCTGTGCTGGGCTGTGTTGTGCTGTGCTGGGCTGTGCTGTGCTGTGCTGTGCTGTGCTGGGCTGTGTTGTGCTGTGCTGGGCTGTGCTGTGCTGTGCTGTGCTGTGCTGGGCTGTGTTGTGCTGTGACGTGCTATGGATATTTAAACAAAATAATATATATCAGTAGCGTGCTGCTACAGCTATATTTTGTTCCCACTGTGCAGCTATGTTACACTGTGCAGCTATGTTACACTGTGCAGCTATGTTACACTGTGCAGCTATGTTACACTGTGCAGCTATGTTACACTGTGCAGCTATGTTACACTATGCAGCTATGTTACACTGTGCAGCTATGTTACACTGTGCAGCTATGTTACACTGTGCAGCTATGTTACACTGTGCAGCTATGTTACACTGTGCAGCTATGTTACACTATCATGTTCCGTCACATAACATGCGTCACATCGTGTGAAAATGTGTCAGTCTGAGCTGGGAGACTTCAGTAGTGTCAGTCTGAGCTGGGAGACTTCAGTAGTGTCAGCCTGAGCTGGGAGACTTCAGTAGTGTCAGCCTGAGCTGGGAGACTTCAGTAGTGTCAGCCTGAGCTGGGAGACTTCAGTAGTGTCAGTCTGAGCTGGGAGACTTCAGTAGTGTCAGTCTGAGCTGGGAGACTTCAGTAGTGTCAGTCTGAGCTGGGAGACTTCAGCAGTGTCAGTCTGAGCTGGGAGACTTCAGTAGTGTCAGTCTGAGCTGGGAGACTTCAGTAGTGTCAGTCTGAGCTGGGAGACTTCAGTAGTGTCAGTCTGAGCTGGGAGACTTCAGCAGTGTCAGTCTGAGCTGGGAGACTTCAGTAGTGTCAGTCTCAGCTGGGAGACTTCAGTAGTGTCAGTCTGAGCTGGGAGACTTCAGTAGTGTCAGTCTGAGCTGGGAGACTTCAATAGTGTCAGTCTGAGCTGGGAGACTTCAATAGTGTCAGTCTGAGCTGGGAGACTTCAGTAGTGTCAGTCTGAGCAGGGAGACTTCAGTAGTGTCAGTCTGAGCTGGGAGACTTCAGTAGTGTCAGTCTGAGCTGGGAGACTTCAGCAGTGTCAGCCTGAGCTGGGAGACTTCAATAGTGTCAGTCTGAGCTGGGAGACTTCAGTAGTATCAGTCTGAGCTGGGAGACTTCAGTAGTGTCAGTCTGAGCTGGGAGACTTCAGTAGTGTCAGTCTGAGCTGGGAGACTTCAGCAGTGTCAGCCTGAGCTGGGAGACTTCAGTAGTGTCAGCCTGAGCTGGGAGACTTCAGTAGTGTCAGCCTGAGCTGGGAGACTTCAGTAGTGTCAGCCTGAGCTGGGAGACTTCAGCAGTGTCAGTCTGAGCTGGGAGACTTCAGCAGTGTCAGTCTGAGCTGGGAGACTTCAGTAGTGTCAGTCTGAGCTGGGAGACTTCAGTAGTGTCAGCCTGAGCTGGGAGACTTCAGTAGTGTCAGTCTGAGCTGGGAGACTTCAGTAGTGTCAGCCTGAGCTGGGAGACTTCAGTAGTGTCAGTCTGAGCTGGGAGACTTCAGTAGTGTCAGTCTGAGCTGGGAGACTTCAGTAGTGTCAGTCTGAGCTGGGAGACTTCAGTAGTGTCAGTCTGAGCTGGGAGACTTCAGTAGTGTCAGTCTGAGCTGGGAGACTTCAGTAGTGTCAGTCTGAGCTGGGAGACTTCAGTAGTGTCAGTCTGAACTGGGAGATTTCAGTAGTGTCAGCCTGAGCTGGGAGACTTCAGTAGTGTCAGCCTGAGCTGGGAGACTTCAGTAGTGTCAGTCTGAGCTGGGAGACTTCAGTAGTGTCAGCCTGAGCTGGGAGACTTCAGTAGTGTCAGCCTGAGCTGGGAGACTTCAGTAGTGTCAGCCTGAGCTGGGAGACTTCAGTAGTGTCAGCCTGAGCTGGGAGACTTCATTAGAACAACGAGAATATGGTCAAGTATTCCATCAAAGGGTCACCAGCTTCCAGGGTCTCCTTCGAGTACTGAGCTGCTGTTACCATCACCTGAGAATCACTATCAGCATGGACCACACCCACCAGAAATAATTCACTATAATCAAAACCATAATCTTGAAAGAGGTGGAGTGGTAAGCCAGCTGAAGGCCTCGGTCAGATGACCAAAAATTCCAGCTGTTGGTCATCATGTAACTAACACCCAGGAGAAATAGAATCAACCAAGAATCAAAGAACGAGGCAACGGACCCAAAACAAAACAGATCGAAACTGCATTTATATTTAAGAAAATTCCAAACAACAGGACAGCGCCGCAGTGCTCAACCACCAGTCAACATCACAAATTAAGTATTTAAAGTGTAATTAGGTAATTATTGTAATAATAACAACACACTGCAGCTTTATAACAAGAGCAGCGCATCACGGGGGGTAAAAATGTCATCTGGAGATGTGAATACCTTGAGAAAAATGCTGAAAAAAAGTGGAAATATTGGTCATTAATAATGATTGATGGCAGAGCATCTAGATAGTGAGGTGTGTGTACTGGGAGGTGTGTGTACTGGGAGGTGTGTGTGTACTGGGAGGTGTGTGTACTGGGAGGTGTGTGTGTACTGGGAGGTGTGTGTGTACACTGAGAGGTAAGTGTGTGTGTCTTTGTGTACACTGAGAGGTGTGTGTGTCTGTGTGTGTACACTGAGAGGTAAGTGTGTGTGTGTCTGTGTGTGTACACTGAGAGGTGTGTCTCAGTGTATATACGTATGCTGAGAGTTATATTAACCCCTCCCCCTTTTTTTAAGGTAATAAGCTGAGGGACTGACCCCTCATATCAACGTTCAAGGACTGACCCCCTCATATCAACGTTGAGGGACTGACCCCCTCATATCAACGTTCAAGGACTGACCCCCTCATATCAACGTTGAGGGACTGACCCCTCATATCAACGTTCAAGGACTGACCCCCTCATATCAACGTTGAGGGACTGACCCCCTCATATCAACGTTGAGGGACTGATTCCCTCAAAATTACTACCTCTACTGTCTCCAGTGATATTGCCATTCATGACAACAGTGGTGTTCGTGCAGATATGAACGTTCCTTGATTACGTTCACTCACCGCGCTGCCAGACGAACGACGATCGTTTTCTTTTTAATTTGTGTTTAAATATACGTTTTCTTGTAGTTTTTTTAAATCTAACTTAATCCACTCTTACCTAAGCTAACTTTATCTAGCCTAACTTAAATTTACCTAACTTTACTTAACCTAACTTAACTTTACCTAACCTAACTTATCTTTACCTAACTTTACTTAACCTAACTTAACTTTACCTAACTTAACTTATCTTTATCTAACTTAACCTAACCTAACTTAACTTTACTTAACCTAGCTTAACTTTACCTAACCTATCTTTATCTAACTTAACTTAACCTAACTTAACTTTACCTAACTTTACTTAACCTAACTTAACTTTATCTAACTTTATTTAGCCTAACTTAACTTTACCTAACTTAACTTTACCTAGCCTATCTTAATTTTACCTAGCTTAACATACCCTCTCCTAACCTAACTTGCCTTCATCTAACCTAACTTACCCTCACCTAACCTAACTTGCCTTCATGTAACCTAACTTACCCTCACCCAATCTAACTTGCCTTCATCTAACCTAACTTACCCTCACCTAACCTAACTTGCATTCATCTAACCTAACTTACCTTCATCTAACCTAACTTACCTTCATCTAACCTAACTTACCCTCACCTAACCTAACTTGCCTTCATCTATCCTAACTTACCCTCACCTAACCTAACTTACCTTCACCTAACCTAACTTACCTTCATCTAACCTAACTTACCCTCACCTAACCTAACTTGCCTTCACCTAACCTAACTTACCTTCACCTAACCTAACTTACCTTCATCTAACCTAACTTACCCTCACCTAACCTAACTTGCCTTCATGTAACCTAACTTACCCTCACCTAACCTAACTTACCTTCATCTAACCTAACTTACCTTCATGTAACCTAACTTACCCTCACCTAACCTAACTTACCTTCATCTAACCTAACTTACCCTCAACTAACCTAACTTACCTTCATCTAACCTAACTTACCCTATCCTAACCTAACTTCACCTAACCTAATCTAATCAACTTAACTTAACTTCAAATAACCAAACTTAGCGTAAAGAACATAGGACCTCGTAAGGAAATGAACACTAAGTTGAACCAAGACATCAACTTGATGACTCAAGCAACAACTTGATGACTCAGCAGACACGGCACCAACAGCCTAATAAATCACAAGGACTCAGCAGTTTGCAGTCTACGTAACAGCCATTGTTTACTTAATGTGTGTGTGTGTATACTCACCTAGTTGTGGTTGCAGGGGTCGAGTCATAGCTCCTGACTATGACTGGCTATGTGTGTGTACTCACCTAATTGTACTCACCTAATTGTGGTTGCAGGGGTCGAGACTCAGCTCCTGGCCCCGCCTCTTCGCTGTCTGCTACTGGGTTTCTGCTCTCCCTGCTCCATGAGCTTTATCATACCTTGTCTTAAAACTATGTATGGTTCCTGCCTCCACTATATCTTTCTCTAGTCCATTCCACTTCCTGACTACTCTGTGGCTGAAGAAATGTTTCCTGACATCCCTTTGACTCATCTGAGTCTTCAGCTTCCAGTTGTGTCCCCTTGTTTCTGTGTTCCCTCTCTGAAACAACCTGTCACTATCTACCTTGTCAATTCCCCGCAGTATTTTGTATGTCGTTATCATGTCTCCTCTGACCCTTCTTTCCTCCAGTGTTGTTAGTCCTATTTCCTCAACCTTTCTTCATAAGACAGACCCCTGAGTTGTGGAACTAACCTTGTCGCAAACCTTTGCACTTTCTCTAGTTTCCTTACGTGCTTGACCAGGTGTGGGTTCCAGACTGGTGCTGCATATTCTAGTATGGGCCTGACGTACACGGTATACAGTGTCTTGAACGATTCCTTGTTAAGGTAACGGAACGCTAATCTAAGGTTTGCCAGACGCCCATATGCTGCCGCAGTTATCTGGTTGATGTGTGCCTCCGGAGACGTGCTAGGCGTTATACTCACTCCAAGGTCTTTCTCCTTTGCCGAGGTTTGTAGCCTTTGTCCGCCTAGCTTGTACTCTGTCAGCGGTCTTCTTTGCCCTTCTCCGATCCTCATGACTTTGCATTTGGAGGGATTGAATTCGAGAAGCCAACTGCTAGACCAGATGTCGAGCTTGTCCAGGTCTGTTTGCATCCCTGCCTGGTCCTCTTCCGATGTGATTCTCCTCATTATTTTCACATCATCCGCGAATAGAGACACTTCTGAGTCTATCCCGTCCGTCATGTCATTTACATATACCAGGAATAACACTGGTCCTAGGACTGACCCCTGCGGTACACCACTCGTCACAGGCGCCCACTGTGATACCTCACCACGCACCATGACCCGTTGTTGCCTCCCTTTGAGGTATTCCCTGATCCATTCCAGTGCCCTTCCTGTTATACCTGCTTGTTCTTCCAACTTTTACTACTCTCATGTGAGGAACTGTGTCGAAGGCCTTCCTGCAGTCCAGGAAAATGCAATCAACCCACCCTTCTCTCTCCTGCCTTACCTCTGTTACTTTATCATAGAACTCTAGGAGGTTTGTTACACAGGATTTGCCTTCCCGGAATCCGTGCTGTCTGGTGTTTATTATCCTGTTCCGCTCAAGGTGTTCCACCATTCTTTCCTGATGATTTTCTCCAGGACTTTGCACACTATACATGTAAGTGACACCGGTCTATAGTTTAGTGCCTCTTTTCTGTCTCCTTTTTAAAATGGGGACTACGTTGGCCTTCTTCCATACCTCAGGTAGCTGCCCAGTTTCAAGGGATGTGTTGAATATTGTGGTAAGTGGCACACTCAGTACCTCAGCTCCTTCCCGAAGAACCCACGGGAGATATTGTCCGACCCATCGCCTTTGAGGTATCGAGGTCACTGAGTAACTGCTTCACTTCCTCCTCAGTTGTGTGTATGCCCTCTAGAACTTGGTACATCCCTTGTTGGTGACGAACCATGTCCTGTCTACCCAGCTGCCTTCCTTCCTCCATTGTGAATACTTCCTTAAACCTCAAGTTGAGCTCCTCACATACCTCTTGATCATTACTTGTGAGTTCCCCATCTCTCCTCAGCCTTATCACTTGGTCCTTGACTGTTGTCTTCCTTCTGATGTGACTGAACATCAGTTTCGGGTCGGACTTAACTTTCGATGCTATGTCGTTTTCGTACTGTTTCTGGGCTTCCCTCCGTACTTGTGCATACTCGTTTCTAGCTCTTCTACTAATCTCTTTGTTTACTTGGGTTCTTTGCCTTCTGTACCGTTTCCATTCTCTGATACTCTGATTCTTTGCCTCCCTGCACCTTTGGGTAAACCAGGGCTCTTTCTGGCCTTCCCATTTAAACATTTGCCTCTGGGTATAAACCGTTCCTCTGCCTCCTTGCACTTTGCCCATACGTATTCCATCATTTCATTTATTGTCAGTCCTTCCATTTCCCTTTCCACTGGATGTCCTGCAGGAAATTCCTCAAGCCCGTGTAGTTTCCTCTTTAAAGTCTGGTTTGTCTCTATCGGTACTGTTTCCCTCTCCACCTGTAGCTCTACAATGTACTCAAAGCTAAGCACCATATGGTCACTGGCTCCCAGGGGCTCTCGTGCGTTATGTCTTCAATATCTGAGCTGTTCAGGTGAATACAAGGTCCAGTCTTGCTGGTTCATCTTCTCCCTCTCTCTGGTCGTGTCCCTGACATGTTGGTGCATCAGGTTTTCCAGTACCACGTCCATCATCTTGGCTCTCCAAGTTTCTGGACCCCCACGTGGTTCATGGTTCTCCCAGTCGATCTCCCTGTGGTTGAAATCTCCCATGACCAGTAGCTTCGCTCTGCTCATGTGTGCTTTCTTGCCACCTCCGCCAGGGTGTCCACCATCGCTCTGTTGTTCTCATCGTATTCTTCTCCTGGCCTCCTGCAGTTCTGTGGTGGGTTATACATCACTGCAATGATTATCTTATGCTCCCCAGACTGGATGGTACCTACTATGAAATCCTGTTCTCTACCCCTCCACTCCTACCATTTCCTCGAATCTCCAACGGTGCCTTACAAGCAGTGCGACCCTCCACCCCCTGCTCCTCCTATCTTTCCTCAGGATCTGATATCCCTGTGGGAAGATTGCATCTGTTACTGTCTCATTTAGTTTAGTTTCTGTGACCGCTATGATGTCTGGGGATGCCTCATTTATTCTTTCATTCCACTCTTCATACTTATTCGTAATTCCATCCGCATTTGTGTACCAAACCTTCAACCTTGTTTCCAATACTGTGGCCCTGGGGAGATCTTGGTGGGATGGGGGTGTGGGCAGGGTGCCCGCAGGGGGTTGGAGCATGGGTTTGGGTGATTGTATGGTTGGGGTATGGGCAGGTGGTGTGCAGCTTGAGGTGGGGGTGGGGGGTAACTGTGACGGTGGGTTTTCATTTGCTAGGGTGGGGACAGGGGGCCTGATAAGTGGGTGTGGTGCTAGAGTGTATGGGTGTCGTGGGTTGTTTGTGTATGTGTGTGTGTGTGTGTAGGTGTGTGTGTGGGGGAGGGGGGACCAGAGTCCTGTTTTGTGTGCAGACACACGAGGTGGACCGGGGGTGAGAGCTGGACCAGTAGGGTTCACTGAGGCTCTGAAACAACGCTGGAACCATGTCAAACCAAGCCAGACTTCTCGACTCGACGAACCCATCCTCCTAAGTTAATGAACCACGCCTCATAATCTAATGAACCCGGCCTTATAACTTAACGAACCCAACCTCATAACTTAACGAACCTAGCCTCATAACTTAACGAACCTGGTTTCATAACTTAACGAACCTGGTTTCATAACTTAACGAACCTGGTTTCATAACTTAACGAACCTGGTTTCATAACTTAACGAACCTGGCTTCATAGCTAACGAACCCGGCCTCAGGAGTGGACAAGGAGACTGTGACCTTGACACAGGTAGTGTGGACACAGTGTCTACCTTCCTCCAGCAACACTGTAATTAATACCACGCTCACGTCTGACTCAACTGATCCATCAACTGATCCATCAACTGATCCATCAACTGATCCATCAACTGATCCATCAACTGATCCATCAACTGATCCATCAACTGATCCATCAACTGATCCATCAACTGATCCATCAACTGATCCATCAACTGATCCATCAACTGATCCATCAACTGATCCATCAACTGATCCATCAACTGATCCATCAACTGATCCATCAACTGATCCATCAACTGATCCATCAACTGATCCATCAACTGATCCGTCAACCAGGGCAAGAGAGAGAAAAATAACGAAAAAAAGTTAAATATTAATTCCTTAAGAATCGCTTTTAAAGTAATTAGACATAAATACGTATAAAAAAATTCTCCGTGTTTTCACAAATAGAATTACAAACGTCAATGTATAATCTGCCTTTACTTCCTACTCCTTTCAGCAACATTGCAAGCTCCTGATGTGTTGATTGCAACACGAAAGGCCTTGAGCTATCATTCAACTTCCCTTATTAGAACATAACTTACAGAAGTATTGTTTACAATTAGTTACGGACGCCTCTTAGTGGATGTGAGAGAGGGAGAGATGAACCTGCCTAGCATGGGCCAGTAGGCCTGCTCCTCCTTTTTTATGTTCTAGTAAGTCACTCCTAGAGAACCTCACCCTAGCTATTTATCCTCACTCTCTCGAGGCTGAGTTGCCTCTGCCTAGCACACAATCACAGGGTCCCGGGTTCGATTCCCAGGCAGGACACTCTGCCTGGAAATAAACTAGCACAATAAACTAGCCACCGAAGTGGCTAGTTTATTGTGCACCTCATATCCATCCTGTGGAGGGTAGCGCAAGAGCATATGGATACACATAAGGCCCAGGAACTAGGCCCAAAAAGGGTTAACAGGAGTACATCAGGATATATATACAGTTCACTTATCTGTTACAGGCAAATTAAAAAAAAAACTTAATATATCTGGTATCTTATTTCCATTAATAAGATATCGTGACATATCATATAGGTTATTATACTGTCTAAGTTATTATACTGTCTAGGTTATTATACTGTCTAGGTTATTATACTGTCTAGGTTATTATACTGTCTAGGTTATTATACTGTCTAGGTTATTATACTGTCTAGGTTATTATACTGTCTAGGTTATTATACTGTCTAGGTTATTATACTGTCTAGGTTATTATACTGTCTAGGTTATTATACTGTCTAGGTTATTATACTGTATATCTCTATATTTCTCAGTACGTGGACAATTAAACAAATAGTGTGATAAATGGTTTCGAAAACCAAAAAGTTGAACACTGAGACACTTATGACCCGCGTCCTGCTGCTTCCACTCACCTGACTGCAGTATATAAGTCACTTCTACGACCCTATGCTGTACTTTCTACAAGAGTGACGGACTGAACACATCGACTCCAGGCCGAGGGACTGATTACCTCGAACTCCTCCTCTCCTTACACCTTTCTGCTTTGTATTGGACTGATGAAACCACTGTGTGGCGAAACGTTTAATAAAGATTCTCATATATTGCATAAGTAAGCACATAGTGTTCAAGACAGTGACAATAGGACTGGCCATATACTTTACATTTGGTTTGATCATCATCTGTGTGTCTGCCAAACTGCCAGAAGTACTTGTAACCAAGCCTAAGTCTGGCCACTACAACATCAATTAGTGTGCTCACGATGGCTATAAAAGATATAGAATACGGACACAATGGAAATGCAATATAATGTGATCCTTTATTGACAACGTTTGGCCCACACAGTGACTTTATCAAGTCAAAAAACGGCTTCTATAACATAGCTGAACCCCTTGCCAAGACACTTCATCATTATCCCACACAACCACATACATACCTGCCCGTCATGTGCAGGTCCATCTCAGATCCAACCTACCCAACATTCTCCACCTGACTCTCCATGTACTCATGTACTCCTTACCCAGGTAGATCTGTTTGTGACTTGATAAAGCCCACTGTGTTTATTTTTCTAGTTTGCTCACATTAAAAGTTGCTCCATAAACGTACTTATCTACGCTCATATTGTCATAGTGAGTTATAGATCTACTTAGGCTTCTAATTGCATTCCTATAACATTCAGTTTAATTACTTATTTCCTAATATTTTTTTCCCAATGCTAGACACAGACACACCAAAGTTATATTCTACATTCTCCTTCAGGGTACTTTTGGGGTGGCTGACGTACCAGCTTTATCATGAAGGAGTAATCCAGTGTTTGCTGGAATCCATAAAAACTGTACATTAATTCCCTTTTCCCGGATTTTTTTAGTATCTATATCTGGCTTCTCCAATGAGTATATTGTTAGAGTCATTATGTGAGTCAAGAATCTTCAGTGATAACATAGAATCAGCAATAATGTCTGAGTCAAACTCAGTGCCCTAAGTTATCTTTAGCTTCATTAGGATGGCAAACAATTCAGTTTGCAGTGTAGACGCCCAGTTGTTAATTCCGACGTCTAACTCAACGTAGTTGCTGTCGTTCTTAACTAGGGAGGTGACAACGAGAGCAGAGGCAGCCCTGCCAGCAGACTTCTGCTGAGATCCTTCACTGTGTGTGACTTGTGATATCTGTTTAGGTAAATGGACGCAGTTGTAACTAATGTGATACTTTATTGTGGCAACGTTTCGCTCTCTAGGAGCTTATAGTTCTACTGTCTTCAAATTATGTCTTAGAATCTGTATTGATAAAGCCACTGGATGGCGAAACGTCTACAATAAAGAGAGAGGAGATGTTGATTCACCGGGAATTCTCCCGGCTCGGGTCTATTCCAGATGGCGACCCGGCTCCGGCTCCCTGTCTTGTTAGTATCTGAGACCTACGTCTCCCATGGGAGGGGATACAAGTACCCCTCATCATTGGGACCAACTGACCCCAGGCCTAGCCACATTCCCCACCCGCACGGGGCTCGTAGGGAGAAGCTAGGCCTCTCTGGTCTGCCATCTTCCCCGCCCCAGGGAGGCTGACGGGAATGGCAGTCTTGCGAGCTGCAGATGGTAGCAAGCTCCAGCTTTGGCACCTACCCTGCCCTAAAAGGGTTGGGCATGGTATCCTATCAGCCTCTCTCTACAATAAAGATACCCAGATGTTGCACATGTGTCTCAGGTTTCATTATATATACCCTCAGTGTCTTTATAGTATACCTGTAACGGCTTGACAAAGGTCCTGGAGAGCGAAACGTTGCCACATTAGTTGCAGGTAAGAAGGTAAGCAGTGAGGTAGGTATACCTGGAGTATCCTGGAGTATACCTGGAGGGTAGGGAATGGAAATGAGCAAATGAAAAGGCTAGTGAAACTAGTAATAATAATAATTAACTATCTTATAAATGGTACACAGTACCGAGAAGTTGATAAGAGGAACACATGTGCAAATAGATATCTTTCGTCAATAAAGATACCCAGTGTTTCACTTGTTTTTAATCATCAATTGAATTGATGGCATGGGAGACGGAAAGGTAGAGAGTTTGGGGGACAGGAAGGCCTGGAGGCAGGACAGGAAGGCCTGGAGGCAGGACAGGAAGGCCTGGAGGCAGGACAGGAAGGCCTGGAGGCAGGACAGGAAGGCCTGGAGGCAGGACAGGAAGGCCTGGAGGCAGGACAGGAAGGCCTGGAGGCAGGACAGGAAGGCCTGGAGGCAGGACAGGAAGGCCTGGAGGCAGGACAGGAAGGCCTGGAGGCAGGACAGGAAGGCCTGGAGGCAGGACAGGAAGGCCTGGAGGCAGGACAGGAAGGCCTGGAGGCAGGACAGGAAGGCCTGGAGGCAGGACAGGAAGGCCTGGA
Source organism: Cherax destructor (assembly GCA_009830355.1). Taxonomy (NCBI): domain Eukaryota; kingdom Metazoa; phylum Arthropoda; class Malacostraca; order Decapoda; family Parastacidae; genus Cherax; species Cherax destructor. The sequence goes on from WNWK01000483.1 coordinate 38,668, forward strand.
GGCAGGACAGGAAGGCAGGCAGGTAAGCAGCATGAGAGACAAGAACGCTGACAGGATTGGAGACAGGAAGGCAGTCAGGTTGGGGACAGGAAGGCTGAGAGTCAGGCATGCATGCACGCAGGTAGGTGGTGGTGCAAGGTGACGCTGATAATCATCACTACCTGGTAACCTCACCTCCTGTCACCTTGTCTGCTTTTGAGGTAAATGCCTGGAAGAGAGAGAGAGAGAGAGAGAGAGAAGAGAGAGAGAGAGAGAGAGAGAGAGAGAGAGAGAGAGAGAGAGAGAGACTGCCTGGTAAGGACCGTGCTAACTCTGGTGCAAGCGTTACAACAGTTAAACAATATATTTAGCTTACAGAAGATGGCTCACCATTCACCTGAAATACAGTAGAACCATTGGTAAAATTGATCAAAAAAGAGAATTAGTCCTGGCTATTGTATAACCCCAAACAATACTTAATAGAAGGACAGAACTGGTAATATCTGGCGTTGTTGACAGAACAAGTGAAATGACAGTCACGACAGGAGATGACAGAAGCAATCTTGAGGTGACGAGTGCATCAGCCTTGGTAGGAGGTGGTCAGTCCCTCAAGCCTAGAGCATACGCATGCGGCCAAACCCCATACAATTCTGCGGGGGGGGGGGGGATCAAAACAATGTTATATTTAGGGAATTGGTTGAACATACAATAATTTAGATTTGGAGAGGTTGTATGGAAGCTCCGGTTTAGCAGTAGATTTGTAGATGAATTGAACCAACTCCCAAGTAGCGTTATTGTGGGATAGCTTTAAATATGGGTCGGACGGGTATATGAGTGTGTGGGGGTTGGTGTGAATTAGACCTATCTAGAATGGGCCAATAGGCCTGCTACAACGTTCCTTCATTGGTGTGGGTCGCATCCTGGGGGACAAGATTATGGACCCCAATGGAAATAAGACAGACAGTCCTCGATGACGCACTGACTTTCTTGGGTTATCCTGCGTGGCTAACCCTCCGGGGTTAAAAATTCGAAGAAAATCTTATCTTAATTCATGGGACAAACACACAAGTAAATATTTAAACTACTTGTCCTGGGGACAAAACTAACCACTTAAGTTGCACGAAATACTCTGCATAACCAGGGACGTTTTATATAGTATGTCAGTTATGTTACCTATGGTCTGTATCAGTCGTGCCTTATACTTGTAAAAATTATTATTATTATTATTATTATTATTATTATTATTATTATTATTATTATTATTATGGTATTTCATTAAGATGACCTTTCGTCCACGAGGGACTTTATTAATTCACACATACGGCTAATTAATTTTCAATTTATGTAAGCTATGTTGGGAGTTCGAACCTGATAGGTACAAAGGTCAATTTATTTTAGAACCTTGTTCTCTGACCTCATAATCTGTTCTAGGCTCGATGAGCCCTTTAATATTAGGCACGAGTGCCCTGATATACAGTCTCAAAGTGGATCACTTTATTTGTGGTCAAGGGTTCCTTCAGTGTCCCCTTAAACTAACAACACGAACTGTCCGATTGTGAGCTCCGTATGTTACTCTCTTCTCAAGACCGAACACTTCGACTCCAGGCTGGGAGACTGGGTACCTCAAACCTCGACTGATCTTCAACCATTCTTCTCTGTAATGGACTGATTAAGCCACTGGTTGGCGAAGAGTTTTCACAGTGAAGGTACCCAAGTGTTGCACATGTGTCTCAATCTTTCAGCAGTCGGTTCTCTGAACCAGTCATCTACATTATAACAGTTTTGTCTGAAAGGAACCAGCATGAAACAAAAGCCTGGTGGAACGCTTCCAAGCTGGCTGGAAAGACCATCTGGCGTTTGCCAGACCACCGAGGTCTCGGGTGCTTTATGGGACTAGCATCCCAGACCCTCCCTAATCATGGGATAAGAGATTGTTATGTGTGTAGCCCACGTCTGGAGCTGACTAGAACAGTAATCGCTGCAAGACCCAGACTCTTACACATAGGGAGACGATACTCGTTAATTAACCAGATAAATGGGGCAACTGGAATATAGATAAGCGATTATATCGTCACCGGAAATAATTAGACATAATGAATGATGGGAAGTTTTGGAAAAAAAAACACTTTTGATAATGTCACTTAGAGATTATCAAACCTCGGCTTTTTTTGTAGTAGAGTTTTGCGGTTGAGTAACAGCCTTGAGTAAACTAGACCTATTGTAAACCAGGGGAACTGCCACTAGTGTATAATTACCAGGAGATACAGTGAGGTCACAGAGGCAGGGTGACCTAAAAAGAAAAAGGGGTTACTAACCCCTCGCTCCCGGCATGTTAGTCGCCTCTTACGACACGCATGGCTTACGGAGGAAGAATTCTTTTCCACATGCAGGTGAGATTAATGAAACAACAACCAGAAGGCTTTATTGAATTGTTTAAATATATGAGAGAGTCTTTATATAAGCAAAATGAACGGAGCTTTAGCTGAGACTGTGGAATAATGTGTGTACTCATCTGTTTGTGGTTGCAGAGGTCGATTCACAGCTCCTGTCCCCGGCTCTTCGGTGGACGCTACTACGTCCACTCTCTCCCCGCTTCAAGAGTCTAACCGCGCGTGTGTGTGTGTGTATGTGTGTGTGTGTATGTGTGTGTGTGTAACACCAGGGATACACTATACCAAGGAAGTATAAGCAACATTATCAAGGTGGAGTGAACACTTGTCTCTCACTCACTGACCTCCACTACACTTCCTGCCCCTACCACCATTGTTACCACCACCATCACCACCATTGTTACCACCACCATCACCACCATTGTTACCACCACCATCACCACCATTGTTACCACCACCATCACCACCATTGTTACCACCACCATCACCACCACCATTGTTACCACCACCATCACACCACCACCATTGTTACCACCACCATCACCACCATTGTTACCACCACCATCACCACCACCACCATTGTTACCACCACCATCACCACCACCACCATTGTTACCACCACCATCACCACCACCACCATTGTTACCACCACCATCACCACCACCACCATTGTTACCACCACCATCACCACCACCACCATTGTTACCACCACCATCACCACCACCACCATTGTTACCACCACCATCACCACCATCCACCACCATTGTTACCACCACCATCACCACCACCACCATTGTTACCACCACCATCACCACCACCACCATTGTTACCACCACCATCACCACCACCACCATTGTTACCACCACCATCACCACCACCACCATTGTTACCACCACCATCACCACCACCACCATTGTTACCACCACCATCACCACCACCACCATTGTTACCACCACCATCACCACCACCACCATTGTTACCACCACCATCACCACCACCACCATTGTTACCACCACCATCACCACCACCACCATTGTTACCACCACCATCACCACCACCACCATTGTTACCACCACCATCACCACCACCACCATTGTTACCACCACCATCACCACCACCACCATTGTTACCACCACCATTGTTACCACCACCATCACCACCACCACCATTGTTACCACCACCACCACCACCACCATTGTTACCACCACCATCACCATTGTTACCACCACCATCACCACCACCACCATTGTTACAACCACCATCACCACCACCACAATTGTTACCACCACCACACCACCACCACCAACCATTGTTACCACCACCACCATTGTTACCACCACCATCACCACCACCACCATTGTTACAACCATATCACCACCACCACCATTGTTACCACCACCACACCATTGTTACCACCACCACCCCTTTTCACCACCACCACCATTGTTACCACCCCCACACCACCACCACCATTGTTACCACCACCACATTTTACCACCACCACCATTGTTACCACCACCACCACCATTGTTACCACCACCACCATTATTACCACCACCACCACCATTGTTACCACCACCATATCCACCACCCCATTTTACCACCACCACCACCATTGTTACCACCACCACCATTGTTACCATCACCACCACCACCATTGTTACCACCACAACCACCACCATTGTTACCACCACAACCACCACCATTGTTACCACCACCACCATTGTTACCATCACCACCACCACCATTGTTACCACCACAACCACCACCATTGTTACCACCACAACCACCACCACCATTATTCCCACCACCACCACCATTGTTACCACCACAACCACCACCACCATTATTCCCACCACCACCACCATTGTTACCACCACAACCACCACATTATTCACCACCCACCACCACTACTACCACCACCACCATTGTTACCAACCAAACCACCACCATTGTGTCACTGCACAACATACACCACCTTGTTCAGCTCAGCTGAACAACCACCACCATTGTTCCAAGACTTGTTAGCTGGACCATCACCATCTGTTACCAAGACCACATTGGAACACACACCACCCTTGTTCAGAGACTGTCAGCTGGAACCACACCATCCCTGGTGTGTCAGAGACCTTGTTAGCTGAACAACCACCATCCCTTGTGTCAGACCACATACTCAGCGAACATACCACCACCCTGGTGTTCAGAGACTGTCAGCTGAACACACCATCCCTGGTGTGTCAGAGACTGTCAGCTGGAACATACACCATCCCTGGTGTGTCAGAGCTGTCAGCTGGAACATACACCATCCCTGGTGTGTCAGAGACTGTCAGCTGGAACATACACCATCCCTGGTGTGTCAGAGACTGTCAGCTGGAACATACACCATCCCTGGTGTGTCAGAGACTGTCAGCTGGAACATACACCATCCCTGGTGTGTCAGAGACTGTCAGCTGGAACATACACCATCCCTGGTGTGTCAGAGACTGTCAGCTGGAACATACAACATCCCTGGTGTGTCAGAGGCTGTCAGCTGGAACATACAACATCCCTGGTGTGTCAGAGGCTGTCAGCTGGAACATAAAACCATCCCTGGTGTGTCAGAGACTGTCAGCTGGAACAGTGCATCTCTCTCTCGCTCTCTCTCTTTCTGTCTGTCTGTCTGTCTGTCTCTCTCCTGTCTGTCTGTCTGTCTGTCTCTCTCTCTCTCTCTCTCTCTCTCTCTCTCTCTCTCTCTCTCTCTCTCTCTCTCTCTCTCTCTCTCTCTCTCTCTCTCTCTCTCTCTCTCTCTTTTCTCTCTCTCTCTCTCTCTCTCTCTCTCTCTCTCTCTCTCTCTCTCTCTCTCTCTCTCTCTCTCACACACACCTTTTAAAGAAAGGTCGTAAAAAAAGGTTAAATGCCCTACCACCATCACGTCCTTTTAAAGGCAAAGATAATGATACTTGACACAGATACACCTTATTGGACGAGCCAGACCAGCACCTCTCACGGCTTCAGCGTCAGCTAAACCCGTACGGGGTCATGCAGGCCCTCGCACAACACGAGACAGTCAGGTCTGATCCTTTTAAAAGGAGGGAGGGGGGGGGGGGAATGCGTGTAGCCCCAGTTCTTGAAATCAAGAACCCCTTTAATCCTTGACCAGCAGAACCTGTCTGGCTGTGTTATAGCGAACAATAGCAACAATAACAACAATGAAAACAACAACACTAGCAAGGACAGGAATAATAAAAACAACAGTAGCAACAACAACAGCAACAACAATGACAGCAGCAACAACAACAGCAACAACAATAACAGCAACAACAATAACAGCAACAACAATAACGGCAACAACAATAACGGCAACAACAATAACAGCAACAACAATAACAGCAACAACAATAACGGCAACAACAATAACAGCAACAACACCTGCAACAACAATAACAGCAACAACAATAACAGCAACAAGAACAACAGCAACAACAATAACAGCAACAACAGGAGCAACAGTAAAAAACAGTAACAGCAGCAATAAAAACAACAGCAACAGCGACAATAACAACAAGAGACAAACAACAGCTCCACCCTGGGAGGTGCCACTTAAACCAATAATTGGCAACATAAGTGACCTTTCCAAGTGAAACAAGGTGACCTTCCCTCCCTCCTTTACTCTCCCTCACCCCTCCCTCCTTTACTCTCCCTCAACCCTCCCTCCTTTACTCTCCCTCACCCCTCCCTCCTTTACTCTCCCTCACCCCTCCCTCCTTTACTCTCCCTCAGCCCTCCCTCCTTTACTCTCCCTCACCCCTCCCTCCTTTACTCTCCCTCACCCCTCACTCCTTTACTCTCCCTCAGCCCTCCCTCCTTTACTCTCCCTCACCCCTCCCTCCTTTACTCTCTCTCACCCCTCCCTCCTTTACTCTCCCTCACCCCTCCCTCCTTTACTCTCCCTCACCCCTCCCTCCTTTACTCTCCCTCACCCCTCCCTCTCCCTCACCACTCCCTCACCCCTCCCACTCCCTCACCCTCACCACTCCCTCACCCTCACCACTCCCTCTCCCTCTCCCTCACCCCTCCCTTTCCCTCCCTCTCCCTCACTCCTCCCTCTCCCTCACCTCTCTCTCTCTCCCTCACTCCTCCGTCTCCCTCACCCCGAGGGAGGAAGGCTAACAGGTCCACGTTGTGAGGGAGAGTGGGGGAGCACCGGCCCCCTTACACGGCTTTCTCTCTCTACCCTATAAAGGGAGACTTGTACCCTCTCTCTCTCTCTTTCTCTCTCTCTCTCTCTTTCTCTCTCTCTCTCTCTTCTCTCTCTCTCTCTCTCTCTCTCTCTCTCTCTCTCTCTCTCTCTCTTTCCTTCGTAGCCCAAGAACTGTAACACTGAAGGAAGAAGAATGAAAGAAGACAAACAAGAGAGAGAAGAAAGAAAAAAAGAAGAGAGAGAAGAATTAAATGGTTTAATTAATCCCAAAGTCCAGTGTTTATTATTTCAACAAAGTGAACCGCTAAACCCGTGTGGAGTCACTCAACACCAGGAGTGCAGGAGGCTCGACCCCCCCACCCCCTCCTGTACACTGCATCACCAACCATTATTATTATTATTGTTGTTGTATTTTTTTTTTTTTTTTTTATTTTTATTTTTTATTGTTTTTTGTTTTTTTTTATTGATTATTATTATTATTATTATTATTATTAGCGTGACTCAGACGTAAGCTGAGTATGACTGAGGTCTTACAGGTGACTGAGAGGTGTGTGTATTCACCTACTTTTGGTTGCAGGGTCGATTCACAGCTCCTGGCCCCGCCTCATCGCTGGTCACTAACTAGCTTCACTCTTGGCTTCAAGAGCCTTATCTTGTACGTGTGTGTCCATGACCAGGCCTCGCAGTGGATCAGGGACTGATCAACCAGGCTGTTACTGCTGGCAGCACGTAGTTCAATGTGCGAACCACAGCCTGGCTGATCAGGAACTGATTTTATAAGCTTTCCAGTTCAGTCTTGAAGACAGCAAGATATCTACTTGAAATCTCTCTTATGTATGGTGAGAGGCTGGGAAAATGTGTTGTTCTCTCCTCCTGGACCTTGTCATATCTACTCTTAATCTGTGTATTAAGTTTGCCTTCACCACTGCATCATCCAAGTCATTCCACTTTTCAGCCATCCTGAGACTTAAAAAGTACTTCTAACATCTATATGGTTCATTCTAGTCTTTATCGTCTTATGTTCCCTTGATTCTAGTCCCCTGTGTTCCCTTGATCCTGGTCCCCTGTGTTCCCTTGATCCTGGTCCCCTGTGTTCCCTTGATCCTGGTCCCGTATGTTCCCTTGATTCTGGTCCCCTGTGTCTCCTTGATTCTGGTCCCCTGTGTCTCCTTGATCCTGGTCCCCTATGTCCCCTTGATTCTGGTCCCCTGTGTCTCCTTGATTCTGGTCCCCTGTGTCTTTTGATCCTGGTCCCCTGTGTTCCTTGATCCTGGTCCCCTGTGTCCCCTTGATCCTGGCACTCTGTGTCCCCTTGATCCTGGCACTCTGTGTCCCCTTGATCCTGGCACTCTGTGTCCCCTTGATTCTCAGTCAATGATCATAGGGCGTTCTCCTCGGTTCTGACACTAGTCTGGTTGCAAACCTTTGGATCTTTCAACGCTTTTTCAGGTGCTTGACAAGGTGTGCTTGGTAAGGCCGAGTTCTTCAATGCCGGTCTTCTCTAGTGTACCAGGTGAGGGAATGAACGAAGGAGGAAGAAGAGGAAGGAATAGGAGGGAGGAGGAGAAAGAATAAGAGAGAGACGGGATGGAATAGAAATAGGGAGAAGGAGGGTGAAGAAAGGGGAGTGAAGGAGGCAGTGGGAGGGAGGGTGGGAGGCAGTGGGAGGAAGTGTGGAGTTACATGGGCAACTGTTTGGGTTCAAGGTATCAGACGAATGTGCTTACCACCCCTGTTGTGTCTACAACCTTCAAACAACAGTAGTAGTAGCAACAACAACAACAACATCAATAACAACAACAGCAGCAGCAGCAGTAACAGCAACAGCAGTAGTAACAGCAACAGCAGCAGTAACAGTAGCAGCAGCAGTACAGAAGACAGGACACAGTCACCCCTAAGTCAACACACACAAACACATACACACACACAAACATACGCACACAAGGGGGGCCAGGAGCTGTGACTCGACCTATGCAACCACAACAACTAGTTAAGTACACACACACACACACACACAAGGGGCCAGGAGCTGTGACTCGACCGCTGCAACCACAACTAGGTAAGTACACACACACAGTGTACCCAGCCAATGTTATTCATCAGTCAAGAACAACAGGTTACACAACACAGTGTTGTTACGTGTTTACCAATTTATTCAACAAAACTGGACACATGACCAGTGTGTTGCTATGTGGGTCAGTTATTACAGTCTATGGTAAGTTTATTTAGGCACTGGATACATAAGTATAATGATCATACATAGTATAAATTAACTAGAATAAAGCATAGTAAAGGACTTATTTTGCCATTTAAGGAATAGATAATGGATTTATTATTATTATTGTTGTTGTTGTTAGTGATAGGGTAATCAGTGTTACCAGTGATGAGTAAGCAGCGTCAGTGGTGCCAGACACGCGGAAATTCTTCTCGTTGGCATTTGTCACCACGGCAGGAAGGGGACCAGGAGCCTTTAATATCCTGGGTAAGGGCGTGTCCTTCTCTTCGGAATACTGCCGCCACACGTGTCCACTTGTCACACACACACACACACACACACACACACACACACACACACACACACACACACACACACACACACACACACACACACACACACACACACACACTCACACTCACTCACACACACACACACACACACACTTGTATATGGGTGCTTGGCAAACTTAAGAATAGCATTTCAACACCTAAGTAAGAACTTGTTCAAGACTCTGTACACCGTATACGTCAGGACCATGTTGGAGTATGAAGCACCTGGTCAAGCACATCAGGAAATTAGAGAAAGTGCGAAGGTTTGCAACAAGACTAGTCCCGGAGCTGAGGGGCATGTCCTACGAGGAGAGGTTAAGGGAACTACACTTGACAACACTGGAGGACAGGAGGGATAGGGAAGGACATGATAATGACATGCAAAATACTGCGAGGAATTGACAAGGTGGATAGGAACAAGATGTCTCAGAGATGTGACACACCAACAAGGGGTCACAATGGAAGGTGAAAACCCATCACAATGATGTTAGGAAGTACTTCTTTAGTCACAGAGTTGTCAGGAAGTGGAACAATCTGGAGAGTGATGTAGTGGAGGCAGGATCCATCCCTGTGATGAATACCTCCTGTGATGAATACCTCCTGTGATGAATACCTCCTGTGATGAATACCTCCTGTGATGAATGCCTCCCTGTGATGAATGCTGTGATGAATACTGTGATGAATACCTCCTGTGATTAATGCCTCCCTGTGATGAATACCTCACTGTGATGAATACCTCCTGTGATGAATGCCTCCCTGTGATGAGTACCTCACTGTGATATATACCTCCTGTGATGAATACCTCCCTGTGATGAATGCCTTCTTGTGATGAATACCTCACTGTGACGAATACCTCCCTGTGACGAATACCTCCCTGTGATGAATACCTCCCTGTGATGAATACCTCACTGTGATGAATACCTCCTGTGATGAATACCTCCCTGTGATGAATACCTCCCTGTGATGAATGCCTCTCTGTGATGAATACCCCCCTGTGATGAATGCCTCCCTGTGATGAATGCCTCCCTGTGATGAATGCCTCCCTGTGATGAATACCTCCCTGTGATGAATACCTCCCTGTGATGAATACCTCCTGTGATGAATACCTCCCTGTGATGAATACCTCCCTGTGATGAATACCTCCCTGTGAGGAATACCTCCCTGTGATGAATACCTCACTGTGATGAATACCTCCTGTGATGAATACCTCACTGTGATGAATACCTCCTGTGATGAATCCCTCCCTGTGATGAATACCTCACTGTGATGAATACCTCCCTGTGATGAATACCTCACTGTGATGAATACCTCCCTGTGATGAATACCTCACTGTGATGAATACCTCACTGTGATGAATACCTCCCTGTGATGAATACCTCACTGTGATGAATACCTCCCTGTGATGAATACCTCACTGTGATGAATACCTCACTGTGATGAATACCTCCTGTGATGAATATCTATGTGTGGGACTGACCACCTCATACTGTTTGTACAAGGTTGATGGACTGATTGCATAACTTATACCTCGCCACACTACTGCCTACCATCCTGCCTCTGTATTTGACTGAAGAAGTCTACTGTGTGGGCGAAACGTTTCTACAATAAAGATACCCAACTGTTGCACATGTGTCTTGTTGATCAACTTGTCATGGCTTGGTTAGTAGCGTGCTCGGCTCACATGCCGAGTGTCCGAGGTTCGATTCCCGGCCGGGTGGAAATGTTGGGCATGTTCCCTTACACCTGCTGCTCCTGTTCGCTTAGCAGTGAGTAGGTACCTGGGTGTTGGTCGACTGTTGTGGGTGGCATCCTGGGGTGGTAGTATACCTCAGATAGGCCTGGGCTGGTAGTATACCTCAGATAGGCCTGGGCTGGTAGTATACCTCAGATAGGCATGGGCTGATAGTATACCTCAGATAGGCATGGGCTGGTAGTATACCTCAGACAGGCCTGGGCTGGTAGTATACCTCAGATAGGCCTGAGCTGGTAGTATACCTCAGATAGGCCTGGGCTGGTAGTATACCTCAGAGAGGCCTGGGCTTTGAAATAAGCCTGTCACATTGATATGTAAGGAACAAAATGTGACCTGACTAAGAAAGGGTCGTTGAAGGGAGGTGACAAGGGCGCCTGAGACGTCTTAAAGAAGCGATAAGAAGTTTTCCAGTGGAAATAAGATTACTACAAGAAAGCCTAGGAGGATATATTAACTATGTATATAAGAATATTTTTTTTGGGACACTTTTAAACCAAGATTGAGGTAATATAAATTATCTTTTATTATTATTATTATATATATATATATATATATATATATATATATATATATATATATATAGATAGATAGATAGATATATATTTGGTGTGTATAGTGTATGATCCTAACACTGGATACGTGGGATATTAGGGTAATCTAATCTATTGGGAAATGAGTTGATGTAGGTAACAGCTCTTAGCTTGTAAATAAAGTTAGGAACCTTAGCCTAACCTTGTAAAACTCTATGCAAAAAAAGGAGGGGGGGGGGGAAATTGGTTAATCTCTTTCAAGGCCTGGTCATGGACCGGGCTGCGGGGCGTTGACCCCCGGAACACCCTCCAGGTATACTCCAGGTATAACTGGAGATCACGAATCTCACTACTGGGATAAACACTCTTTGTTAATCAGTATGGTACCATTTTGGTGATGAGTCTGAAGTTTCAGAAATAACTTCAGCGAAAGGTTTTTCCGAGGCCTTGAATCATCAACGGTTCAGCTACAGCTCCACACCCTCCTGAACCTCTTCCTAAGAAGAAACCTCCTCAGAGGTGTGTCCTCCACCACACCCCTAGCCAGTGTGTCCTTAATAATGGAATGGAATACCATCTAATAATTCTAATTCCTTATCTCTCATCCTAACAACTTCGTAATAAAAAATGTGTTATAATTATAAACATATTTTTTAAAGGGGTGGACTGGTAAGCCAGTGGAAGGCCTCGGTCAGATGACCAAAAGCTCCAGCTGTAGGTCATCATACACTGCAACCCATCTCTCCCTCTAAAAACAGTACTCAGTTATTAAACAAGGTAAACCTCGCACTACATTCAAGGAGACAGGCAGAAAGCACTCAAGTACAGACCAGTATCACTGACGTGCACACAATGCAAGGCAATGGAGACGATAATCAGGAGAGTGGTAGAGCACTTGCAAAGAAGTTGTTCCGTAAAAAATAACTAGCATGAATTCCGAGATGATTAATCTTGTCATATAAATCTGCTGGAGATCTTTGACAGAGTGATAGAGGTAAGACAGGAGAGAGGGATGAGTGGATTGCATATTCGTGGACTGCAAGGAAGCGTTTGATACTGTACCCCACAAGTGACTGGAACAGAAACTTTAGGTGGAAGCAGGGATAACACTGAAGGCACTCCGCTGAAGGGTGCCGTAGGGGAAGGAAAGAGTGCTTGTCCGAGAAGAGACGTCAGAATAGGGAAGAGTAAGAAGCGGGGTTCCGCAAGGATCGGTATTACGACCAGTACTGTTTCTGGTTTATGCGAATGACATAAAATTTTGGACTGAATCAAAAGTATTTCTCCTTCCTGATGGTGTAAATTTAATAATAATAATAAATACAGACGGGGACTGGAAAAAGCTGGAAATAAATCTGGACAGACTTTCCAGCTTAGTCAGGTAAGTTTATTTAGGCACAAGTACACGTAAGTACAATTATCATACATAGTAACATAAGTGTAAGTTACCTAGGTCAGACAAAGTACTTATTTCCACTGGGGTTCTTGTGACTTCAAGTGGCTACTTGTCACTCTCAGCAAATGCAAAGTTATGAGGACTGGAGGAAGCGGCAAGAATACCGGAGACGGAGTATAGCCTCAGGGAGGGAGGTGAGAGGTTGTTGAACTCAAAAGAGAAACATACAGGGTTGAACATAGCGCTTACAATACCAGCAGAGGCGCACATGAATTGAATAACCTCAACAACCAATACTCATTTTTGCTTAGGATTCTGAGCAAAAAGTTATTCATGGCCTTTTAGAGTATGCAGCACCAGCATGGAACCTTCACCTAAAAAAAACATGTTAAGAATATGAGAAAATGCAAGACTATGCATAGAGTTTAGTTCCTGAGGTAGGGGGACATAAAAAAATAGGAGCCAGGGGAGAAATGATCACAACATAGAAAATACTCAGAACTGACAGGGTAAGCAGGATAGACTGAGAAGCGGGAAATAAGTACACGAGGGCACATTTGTAGGTTAAAAACACAGAGAGTCACAGGGATGCCAGAAAGTATTTACCAAGCATCAGGATGGCCAGGAAGTGGAACGACTTTGACGAAGTGGTGGCAGGGTCCATACCTAGTTTCACGAGCGGGTATGATAGTACCCATGAGGCTAGGAGAGCATGAATCTCGCAAGTGGCAAACTGAGACGGGCCAGGAGCTGAGATTCAACCTCAACAACCATATATAGGGAAGTACACACACACACACACACACAGAGCTGAGTATCGAACCCTACAACCACAATTAGGTGAGTACACACACATTATATATATATATATATATATATATATATATATATATATATATATATATATATATATATATATATATATATATAATAGCAACAGCAGTCAGGGTCATGACTTCACTAGCAGGGGTCATGGGGTCACAACCTAACCAGCAAATGTCACTGAGTCATAACGTCACAAGAAGGGGTCACGGGGGTCATCTCACTAGCAGGGATCA
>WNWK01000483.1:55000-107500 GCA_009830355.1 Cherax destructor
TAATTTGTATTGGCCAGTATAAATGGCTTACCGAAACGGAGGAGTTAGGATGTGACGCCAAATCTTAATTTGGTGAGTTATATTGGAAATCTCCTTTATATTTTTTAACGTAATTTATTTATATAAAATTACCCAAGCAAATTATATAAAATTATTCAAGCAAATTACTCAGGTCAAGTAATTGATATTGCCAAATGTATTGTCCACCCATATGTCAGTGTTACTGGCATTTTTTTTTAAATAATTTTGAGAACTATATGTTGTAATAATAATTCAAGGTCCAGGCATGCGAGTCGTGATGACCTGAGAAGGTGGTCACGACGGAGGGATATTGTTGTGACCTGGTGACCTTAAAGTCCCACTTGACTCTGAGGTTCATCAGTATCAGTAAGTGTAAACTGTTTGATGCATCAAAGTTTCTTCACAATTATGGAAGGGGGAAATAATTCTGGACATTGCCTGTCAAATTTACCCACATAATTTGTCAGTGTGTTCTTCATGAGTGTATTCTTCATGAGTGTGTTCATGAGTGTTCTTCATGGGTGTGTTCTCCGGGAGCAGAGCATGGTGAGGCAGCAGGCACAAGCACAGCCTCTCAGTGCTGGCAAAATTTTCCTCACGTCCGTACTGACGATGAGGTGAGCATCTCCGAGACGTGTGGATGCTGGTACTTACGGCCGGGTGATGCAGTGCACGTGCAGTGCACGTGCACTGCACGACTGTAGCATCAAGGTTAGATCTCCAGGCACGTGTGACTATGCTGATGCAGGTGTGCGAAACGTGGATGGAGAAACAGCTGATTCAAGAAGTTCACCTGGTGTCGCTTCCTGGGGGTCACCGCCCCCGCGGACCGATCCCACACAAGGCCTCCTGGTTGCTGGTTTGATCGATCAGACTTTTAGTGCTGGCCACCTAGCAGTCCAACGTATGCACCACAACCTGGTTGTTCAGAAACTGTTTTCAAGAATCTGTCTAGTTCCCTCTTTAAGACAACTAGAAATTTGTTGGTAATCACCTTTATGCATGAAAAGAGGGTGTTAAACAGTCGTGGTCCCTTAACATTTATTGAGTGCTCTCTCAGTGTACTCGTCGCTTCCCTGCTTTTCCTCGGAGATATCCTGGTCCATCTACCAAGCCTATTGGGTCAGCAAGTAGTAATTACGACGTGTAAGTTTGGAATCAATCCACCAATATCTTCTAAGTGTAGATTATGATGTATCTTTCTCGCCTATGTTCTAGGGAGTTCAAGCACTCCCAGTAATTTAAGTGCTTGACTGAGTTTCCACAAGCTGTGAAAGTTCTCTCTACATTCTCCAGCAATACGATTTCGCCTTGTTTGAAGGTGGCCGTTAGTACACAGCAATACTCCAGTCTGGAGAGAACGAGTGACCTAGAGAGGGGCAACCTTGGCTTGGCATCTCTTGTTTTGAGGGTTCTAGTTATCCATCTCATTTTTCTTTCAGCTTTGATCCAACATTATGTTCCTTGAACGTGACATCTTCTGACGTCACTTCTAGGTCTCAGGATTGATGTGTGTGTACTCTGGGAGAGTACAGGATAAGTGCTGGAGTGCTCGGGGTCGGTACAGGATACATGTTGCAGTGCTCTGGGAGAGTGCAGGATACATGTTGCAGTGCTCTGGGAGAGTGCAGGATACATGTTGCAGTGCTCTGGGAGAGTGCAGGATACATGTTGCAGTGCTCTGGGAGAGTGCAGGATACATGTTGCAGTGCTCTGGGAGAGTGCAGGATACATGTTGCAGTGCTCTGGGAGAGTGCAGGATACATGTTGCAGTGCTCTGGGAGAGTGCAGGATACATGTTGCAGTGCTCTGGGAGAGTGCAGGATACATATTGCAGTGCTCTGAGAGAGTGCAGGATACATGTTGCAGTGCTCTGGGAGAGTGCAGGATACATGTTGCAGTGCTCTGGGAGAGTGCAGGATACATGTTGCAGTGCTCTGGGAGAGTGCAGGATACATGTTGCAGTGCTCTGAGAGAGTGCAGGATACATGTTGCAGTGCTCTGGGAGAGTGCAGGATACATGTTGCAGTGCTCTGAGAGAGTGCAGGACCTACGTTTTACTGAGTAGTTAGAGTTTGTCTTGCATTTCGATCTTGCTTCATTTTCTCAATCTTACTATAACGTGGTAAGTGAAATTTGTCATTTAACAGCATATTATTGTCAGTGGTTCACTGGAAGACTCGGTTAACTACGTTGTTTTGATGTGTAGACACCTGGAGGCTACCTGGAGGCTACCTGCAAACTACCAGCAGGCTACCTGCAGGCTACCTGGAGGCTACCTGCAGGCTACCTGCAGGCTACCTGCAGGCTACCTGGAGGGTGTTGCGGGGATCAACCCCCCTGTGGCCCGGTCCATGACCAGGCCTCGCGATAGATCAAGGCCTAATCAACCAGGTTGTTGCTGCTGGCTTGCTCTTCGGTCAGGATATTTCCCAGCGATGTCATGGTGGTAGTGATTAAGATTTCATTGATATGGGCGTCAAAATGTTCATATTTGTGCTCCACGTTGCGTGATCTGATGAAGAGGACCTCAATTAGAGGTAGAAATACAGGAATAAAATACATTTGTGTTGTATTAGTTTGGATGTAGGTTGTTATCCACATTCATGACAATGTTATATATCCTCAATAAACCATTTTGACGCGCCTGGGGCATTTAAACCTCAAGACCCCTGGGGCATTTAAACCTCAAGACCCTGGCATTTAACCGACCCCTGGGGCATTTAACCAAGACCTGGATTAACCCAAGACCCCTGGGCATTTAACCTCGACCTCATTTAAACCTCAAGACCCCTGGGGCATTTAAACCTCAAGACCCCTGGGGCATTTAAACCTCAAGACCCCTGGGGCATTTAAACCTCAAGACCCCTGGGGCATTTAAACCTCGGTGTTCCTGAGAGCTTTATGAAGCTCTGCACAGAGCGATACATTGTCTCATTAAAAGCTTATTCTTCACCTCGAGTCCTTGAAGCTCTTCAATAATACCTACACAAGTGAGGTGTAAACACTAGGTGTGGGAGACAAGTGACTGGTTACCCAGTGATACAGACATTGTTTGAGGACACATCAGTCAGGAGAGAAACTTGTTTTCCTGACAAACAAAACCTTTCCAACATCACCACGCTCACCACCACTACCACCACCATTACCACCTCCACCACCACCGCTATTACCACCACCACCATTACCACCTCCACCACCACCACCACCACCACCACCACCACCATCACCACCACCATTTCTCACCCATCACCCTACCATCCCTTACCTAAATCAACCTCAATAGCCCTACCAGCTACCTTACTCCCTCATTGAACCATTCTATACCATGACACCCTACCATGACTTCCCCCCATTACCCTACCAGTCCTACCAGGTGGTACGTACCTAAAACCCCCCCATGGGGAAGTGCCACAGGGGTCACTGACCCCAGACTTTCCACCACCCCGACGGCAGTACCTGGGCTTGACACATCTTACCTCCGAAGTATTCCACTAGTGACACAAGCATTAGTCTTCAATCCCCTGTGCTGAAACCTAATTACTGTGTCTAAACCACTTTTACCACCTGGGAACATGATGATGTAATAAGGTATATTGTATTATTATTATAATTTTTATTATTATAATTACTATTATT
This sequence comes from Cherax destructor, assembly GCA_009830355.1. Taxonomy (NCBI): domain Eukaryota; kingdom Metazoa; phylum Arthropoda; class Malacostraca; order Decapoda; family Parastacidae; genus Cherax; species Cherax destructor. Next base: position 58,661 of record WNWK01000483.1, read on the forward strand.
TTATTATTATTGTATTTTATTACTATTAATATTTATCATTATTAATATTATTAACCATTGTTACAATTATTATTATTATTATTATTATCATTATGATTTTATTTTATTTATTATTATTATTATTATTATTATTAAGCCGAGACGGTGGCACTCACCAACACTCACTAAACATACATAAACAACTAACATTATAAGTTCTCCAAAAGTCGCTTGAGCTTCTTAAACAACTAAAGCGCATTAACAAGTCATTTAAGCAGAAAATAAAAATTTATTGAAGACTCTGTTGTTAATTCTAAGGTGATACCTGAGAGGGAACAGATTTATTAACTAAGACTATATGGGTCAGCAGTTTGTTGTTACACTATTCTTAATAATAATAATAATGGTAATAATCTTTATTTCTACCATTACATGATGCAACTTTTACAGACCATAGCTGACATCAATGACATAATATATTAGCAAGCCCCTGGTTATGCAGAGCATTTCCTACAAATTAGGTCAGTTTTGTCCCAGGATGCGACCCACACCAGTCGACTAACACCCAGGTACCCATTTTTCTGCTAGGTGAACATGGACAGCAGGTGTCTTAAGGAAACATGCCCTAATGTTTCCACCCATACCGGGGATCGAACCACGGACCTCGGTGTGTGTGAGCTTAGTGTACTACCATTCGAGATGCTTTTGCTATGTTTGTTGTCACATTCCATGACACAGGATGGGTTACATACATAAGATTGCTCTTATGTAATATATATATATATATATATATATATATATATATATATATATATATATATATATATATATATATATATATATTTTTTACTGAAACAGCAACAATGCCCTTTCACTTCGACTCCCTCCCTTTCAGAGAGCAGAGTCAAGGCTGGTGTGGCTCCTGTCAGTGACCAGCAGTGACCCTGCCTACACACAGGTCGACTACCTCACACCTGTGTTACAGTGAGCGCACACCCGACACATCCCTCACACACTCTTCACTGCTGCATATATCTCGTTGAAATTGTTTTTTAAAAGTCACGTTACGTGGGTTTGTGTCAGAAATTGATAATAATTAAGCCAGCATAAAACTATTCATGTGCCTGACAAACAGTATTTAAGAATTAATGAAATTTCGGCAGAATGTAATTTCTGCTCAAGATAAACTACGCGGCCGACACAGGTGAAGAAAAGACACATTACAGAACAAGGCTTTTATTGCGGCAACGTTTCGCTCTTTAATTTTTAAAGGGTTGACTGGAAATCTAGCATAAGTGTTCGATCAGATGATCAGAAGCTCCAATGGGGTCATATTATGACTAAAGACCGGTGTCAGGAGGCAACTGTCTTGTTTTCCTGGCTATTCTTACCTAAGTTAAGCTCTATGTAAAAGCGAAAAACTGTCCCAATAAAAGTTTTCTCATCAACTTATTCCTTTCCCTTCAATACTATCGGCATATGTTTGGCTCCACACAATACAAACACGATCAGACAGCCAGTAGAGAGGTTCCTGTCTATTGTATCAGTTCGACCTGAACTTCTTCGTGTTGGAGGTTTATAAGGCCAGTGACAACTTACGCCGTACCGAGCCCTGGAATGTCAACTTTCGGCCATTGTACGTCTCTTCTTATCTCTTGCTCTGTGGTCTCTGTTGAGAGGAAGAGCGAAGCCTGAAAATAAAAGTAGATAGCAAAGACTCGTTTAAGTGCTGGATGGATTGAAATGCCATTACAACCTTTTCCAATTATATTTCTCAAAGACTAGCTCACTGAGTCATGACCGGAGGCGCCTCTGTATCACAGCCGTGAATTACATTCCTCAAGAGCTTCACAAGAAAATTCCTGCTGATAGTTCCTGAGTTTTATTGAGGTCGTATGAGAGAGAGACTTGCAGTGCGCACGCCCACACCTGATGCTAGCCGGTTTTAAAAGTGTGTGTGTGTGCCTACGGTTCAAGCTGGTCACTGGCCGGCCCACACATGCACTACAAGAATGGTGCCACTGGCTATAAAGACCATATTGACACATGTCCTAACCGTCCATGCTTATGGCACTACAGTTGCGTATCCCAGTATGCCAGAGGTAGCACTGACAGCTTGGCATCGCTACAGCTTGACTCCCTCGCCAAGCTAAAATATGAGTTTTGACATGAAGGTAAAGTAAATCAAAGAAAAGTAAGACAATATAGTTCAACAAAGCAATCAGTTGAAAGTAACTCAATACTAGTAAAGAGTAAATCGATTGACAACAATTCTGGAGTAAATATATTTACCTATCTATAAAGAGGATCCTGGATTTTTACCAACGGTTATGGTGGCATCCTGGGATGGGAGGAATAGTGATGGGCTTTGAAATGAGGTAAGATAACTCTTAGCTTGTGAATAAGTGAAGGCAGGATAATAACTTCTAGCTTATAAATAAGTTGAGGTAGGATAACAACTTTTAGCTTGTAATATATATATATATATATATATATATATATATATATATATATATATATATATATATATATATATATATATATATATATATATATATATGAAGAGAGATGCTTGTAAAAGCCTCCACTGTGATCCAAGACGGAAACCTTTGTTATTTATTCCTTTTTCTTCCATTTCTTTTTTCTTTCTATCCATAACGCATTGGTCTTCCTTCCTTCCTTCATTTCCTCGGTTCCATTTTTCCCTCTCTTTCATTTCCTTCTTCCTTCATGTCCCTCCCTCTCCCTCAGGTTTATTTCCTCTCCTTCATTCCCTCACTCCATCTCTTTTGATTTATTCTATATTCTTTCTTGCAGTTTCTATGTCACAGAGAGAGAGAGAGAGAGAGAGAGAGAGAGAGAGAGAGAGAGAGAGAGAGAGAGAGAGAGAGAGACCCTCTCCCCATTACCCAGAGCTAGAAATGGGTAATAGGTGGCTCTATTCTGACTAGATCAGGAAATAGGGACACCGGAAGCAGAGAATCCGTTCAATGCAACGTTTCGCCCAAGGCTGGGCTATATAAAGCCAGGTCACAATGTGAGGTCATGACCTTGGGGTCTGGGGTGGACAGATAGTAGAAGGTCGCCTACAGGGGTCAATGGGATGCTGAGACAGGTAAGAACATAAAGATATTTATCTTAGGCAAACAATGTGTGTTGACACTTAGTTGCTGTTGCAAGGTCATGTGTAGGCGCTTGTCCTCGTGCATCCTGGGGAAGGTTGAGTAGGTTCCTGATTCCTCTCGGACCTAATTGGGTTCCTGATTCCTCTCGGACCTAATTGGGTTCCTGATTCTTCTAGGACCTATTTGGGTTCCTGATTCCTCTAGGACCTAATTAGGTTCTTGATTCCTCTAGGACCTACTTGGGTTCCTGATTCCATTAGGACCTACTTGGGTTCCTGATTCCATTAGGACCTACTTGGGTTCCTGATTCCATTAGGACCTACTTGGGTTCCTGATTCCATTAGGACCTAGTCGGGTTCCTGATTCCTCTGGGAGGTTGATTGGTTCCTGATTCCTGGTTACCTACCTACCTTCCTACCTACCTGAGAACTCCTCAAGCAGGAAGGTAGGTAGGTAGGTTCTTGAGTCCTTGGGTTGATTCCTGAGTCCTTAGCTGGGTAGATTTGTTCCTGAGTCTTTCAGTAAGTAAGTAGGTAGGTAGGTACGTCAGTCCTCCGAGACGTAGGTTCAGAACCTCTAATATTCCCACTATAGTGACGTGGATTCGAACAGAGTGATCGGGAAACTGTTTCGGAGGTTCGATCCTCACATTTCCAGAGTCATTGTTGGACTAGTGTTGCCAGTGGCAGACAATATTCCTCACTGGCAGACAATATTCCTCACTGGCAGATAATATTCCTCTCACTGGCAGACAATATTCCTCTTGCTGGAAGGTAATATTCCTTATTCCTTATAAAGTAAGTCGTGGGTAAGAAATATTACTCTCATGTCTTACCTATGGCTGGTTGGTTGGTGGGGTTTCAAGCCAATCGTCTACACGAGGATTATGAATACATGAATAATTTAATATCTAAAATAGAGATTAATGTAAACTCAGTGTATATACACTGGGAGAAATACACATCTCAGTGTATATACACTGCGACCGCCGATAATTAATAATAATAATAAATAATTGTTGTTGTTGCTTATGTGTATCACAAAGACACACACACACACACACACACACACACACACACACACACACACACACACACACACACAGGTAAGAAGGGAAGCCCAAAGACAATACGAAAATGACATAGCAGCGAAAGCAAAATCTGACCCAAAGCTGTTGTACAGCCACATCAGGAGGAGAACAACAGTCAAGGACCAGGTGATCAGGCTGAGGAAGGAAGGAGGGGAGGTCACAAGAAATGACCACGAAGTGTGTGAGGAGCTCAACATGAGATTCAAAGAGGTGTTCACAGAGGAAATAGAAGGGCCTCCAGAAAGGAGGAGAGGTAGGGTACACCACCAGGTGCTGGACACGATACACACAACTGAGGAGGAAGTGAAGAGGCTATTAAGCGAGCTAGATACCTCAAAGGCGATGGGGCCGGACAACATTTATCCATGGGTCCTGAGAGAGGGAGCAGAGGAGCTATGTGTACCTAACAACAATCTTCAACACGTCTATCGAAACAGGGCAACTACCAGAGGTATGGAAGACAGCAAATGTAGTTCCAATTTTTAAAAAAGGAGACAGAAACGTAGCACTAAACTACAGCCCAGTGTCACTGACATGTATAGTATGCAAGGTCATGGAGAAGATTATCAGGAGAAGAGTGGTGGAGCACCTAGAAAGGAATGAGCTTATCAACGAAGGCCAACACGGTTTCAGGGACGGGAAATCCTGTGTCACAAACCTACTGGAGTTCTATGACAGGGTGACAGCAGTAAGACAAGAGAGAGAGGGGTGGGTAGATTGCATATTCTTGGACTGTAAGAAGGCGTTTGACACAGTCCCACACAAGAGATTAGTGCAGAAGCTGGAGGACCAGGCAGGGATAACAGGGAGGGCACTACAATGGATCAGGGAATACCTGTCAGGAAGACAGCAGCGAGTCATGGAACGTGGCGAGGTGTCAGAGTGGGCGCCAGTGACGAGTGGGGTGCCACAGGGGTCAGTCTTAGGACCGGTGCTGTTTCTGGTGTTTGTGAACGACATGACGGAAGGAATAGACTCCGAAGTGTCCCTGTTTGCAGATGATGTGAAGTTGATGAGAAGAATTCAATCGGAAGAGGACCAGGCAGAACTACAAAGGGATCTGGATAGGCTGCAAGCCTGGTCCAGCAATTGGCTCCTGGAGTTCAACCCAACCAAGTGCAAAGTCATGAAGATTGGGGAAGGGCAAAGAAGACCGCAGACGGAGTACAGTCTAGGGGGCCAGAGACTACAAACTTCAATCAAGGAAAAAGATCTTGGGGTGAGTATAACACCAGGCACATCTCCTGAGGCGCACATCAACCAAATAACTGCTGCAGCATACGGGCGCCTAGCAAACCTAAGAACAGCATTCCTACATCTTAATAAAGAATCGTTCAGGACCCTGTACACTGTGTACGTTAGGCCCATACTGGAGTATGCAGCACCAGTTTGAAACCCACATTTATCCAAGCACGTAAAGAAACTAGAGAAAGTGCAAAGGTTTGCAACAAGACTAGTCCCGGAGCTAAGGGGTATGTCCTACGAGGAGAGGTTAAGGAAAATCGACCTGACGACACTGGAGGACAGGAGAGATAGGGGGGACATGATAACGACATATAAAATACTGAGAGGAATTGACAAGGTTGACAGAGACAGAATGTTCCAAAGATGGGACATAGCAACAAGGGGACACAGTTGGAAGTTGAAGACTCAGATGAATCACAGGGATGTTAGGAAGTATTTCTTCAGTCACAGAGTAGTCGGGAAGTGGAATAGCTTGGGAAGCGATGTAGTGGAGGCAGGTTCCATACACAGCTTTAAGAAGAGGTATGACAAAGCTCATGGCGCAGGGAGAGTGACCCAGTAGCGGCCAGTGAAGAGGCGGGGCCAGGAGCCATGTCTCGACCCCTGCAACCACAACTAGGTGAGTACAACTAGGTGAGTACACACACACATATTGGGGAAGGGCAAGGAAGACTGCAGACAGAGTACAGTCTAGGGGGCCAAAGACTACAAACCTCACTCAAGGTAAAGGATCTTGAGGTGAGCATCATACCGAGCACATCTGAGGCGCACATCAACCAAATAACTGCTGCATTAAATGGACGCTTGGCAAACCTAAGAATAGCGTTTCGACACCTGAGTAAAGAATCATTCAAAACTCTTTACACCGTGTACGTCAGGCCCATACTGGAGTATGCAGCACCAGTTTGGAACCCACACCTGGTCAAACACGTCAAGAAATTAGAGAAAGTGCAAAGGTTTGCAACAAGACTAGTCCCGGAGCTAAGGGACATGTTCTTCGAGGAGAGGTTAAGGGTAATCAACCTGGCGACACTGGAGGGATAGGGGAGGGAAATGATAAATATGTATAAAATACTGAGCGGAATTGACAAGGTGGATAGGATGTTATTTCTTCAGCCATAGAGTTGTCAGGAAGTGGAACAATATGGAGAGTGATGTAGTTGAGGCAGGATCCATACATAGCTTTAAGAAGAGATACGATAAAGCTCATGGAGCACGGAGAGAGTGGATTTTGTAGAGACCATCGAAGAGGTGGGGGCCAGGAGCTGTGACTCGACCCCTGCAACCACAAATAGGTGATAACACACACACACACACACACACGAGATTCCTGACGGCCAAGGTTAACCTGTCTGTCCATTAGGTACTTACAACGCAAATACCAAGTACCACTATCACCTACGTACGTACCTGGTACTTCTGTTACCTACTTACATACCAGGTATCACTGTCACTTACGTACATACCAGGTACCACTGTCACATACGTACATACCAGGTACCACTGTCACTTTCGTACATACCAGGTACCACTGTCACCTACGTACATACCAGGTACCACTGTCACCTACGTACATACCAGGTACCACTGTCACCTACGTACATACCAGGTACCACTGTCACCTACGTACATACCAGGTACCACTGTCACTTACGTACATACCAGGTACCACTCACCTACGTACATACCAGGTACCACTGTCACCTACGTACATACATTTTATAGCAAGTGTCCATGATTTAAAAGGGATGTGCTGCTGCAGTAGCATCAAAAACTGCAGCAGCAACAATAGCAATAGCAGCAGCAGGAGCAGCAGTAACAGCAGCATCAACAGCAGCATCAACATCATCACTGCTCATCATATAAAAGGTTGGCTGTGCACGTTGGTGTGAGCACGTAGCAAGCCAACATTATAGTCCTCGTGCAAGTGCATCTCACCACTGGGCCACGACTGACGTCAATTTCTGTGGAGAATACAAAAAAAAACGAAAAAAACATGGTGGTGGATGCACTTGTGTTTGTGTGCTTGCTGAGGGATTTTTTTGTTTTGTTTGAATTCCTGAATGTTGTTGTGAAATTAGTTAGTCTTGCATACGTTGCCGAGGCTACACGGTTAGTGTGCACCTCTGGAGATATCTTAAGCGTCATGCTGACTCTTAGATCTTTCGTTGGTTGTTGTCGCCTACTCGTTACTCAGTCCTCTCCCTCCTCAGTCCTCATTGCTATGTGTTTGCTTGATGCTAACCTGAGTTTGTCATCACCAGCAAATGGGGACATGAAAGATGGAAGCGCTTCAGGAATACATATATTACAAACAGTATAGGTGTTAATGTTAATCCTAGTGGGACGCCACTCGTTGCTCTCGTCCTTCATGGTATCACATCTTCTCAGGTACTCTCCCAGCCACCTGGATGATTTTCCCTTTTATTTATTCTAGGTCAGGGATTCTCGACTGTTTCTCCATCATCAACCCCCTCGGCTTGATGTATTTCTCCATTTACCCCCTCACTTCCATACAAAAAAATATAAAACCCCATCATAAAGGGACAGAAAAACAAGGCCAGGAAAAAATAAATTATTCAGGTTTTGCTCAAAAATAGCAATATACATTCGTATCGCCAAAAAATCAAAATAAAACATTCTTTTCTAAAGAAATAATTACAGTCCATTTTTTATCATGTACATCAAATATTTACCCCTTGCCATGTAATTTTTTTTACCCCTAAGGGGTAAATTTACCCCTGGTTGAGAATCACTGTTCTAGGTGGTTAATTCATCTCTACTGAAGACAGTGTTGAAAGCTTTCTTGTTGTGCAGAAAAGTGTAGTCAACCCCTCCCTGCCCTTGTTGGTTTATCTCTCACACTCGTGTACATAACTCCGGGTTCGTGAAACAAGATTTCCTGTCCGTAATCAAGTTGTTTTTATGATCAGTCTTTATCTCTCCAGGTGTTCCTCTTGTCTCTTCCTTGCCTTAGACTTTATGCTTGTTATACTGGAGTTAATAAAGAGCTTGATCATTATGTTTATGTTATACAATATCTATATTTTCACCTATAAGAACCCTACTTGGTAGAGCGAGGGCCTCCTTTATGTGCCCTTATCTCGATCTTGGAACAATGTTAGCTTTTTTTTCAGTTTACAGGCGATCGGTTCATCAAAACTTAATTGAAGATTCTTGCCATGAGACGACAAAAACTTCTCCTTTTCTCGTGGTCCATGGAGACCTACTTGCTTCCACTGTTTGCTTACCACTCAACGTAGGTGAATGGCTATACTAACGTCTCTGGTCAGAGTTGCCTGGGGATTAGTTTCTCAGGTGTAATAAGATGTAACGTGTCCAACTCTCTGAGTAATTTCTGCACTTCCTCCTATACTATGTTTGGATGGGTTATTGATCCTGCTATTGCCCTCTCCAGTACCTTCACATGTTCTACTTCCTTAAATCTAAATTCTTCGCATACCTCTCAGTCCTTCACCACGAGAGCTGTGCCCTCCTGAATCATCCTCATCACTTCGTTCTGTGTCTATGTAGCAAGTGCAGTTTCGTTATGACCTTTCATGTAGTGTTGCTGTATAGTTGTAGTTGTTTCGTGATATTTGTATTTCTTCTACTGCCCTCTTGATAATGCCCTTTTTTCCAATGTTCTCTTGATTCTCCCCATTTTTTTACGTGCCCATCTCCTTGTTTCCACCAACCTATTTCACATCTATTTTTTTATGAATTCCTGGTTGAACTAACAAAATTTGGTAGTATATGGTATGAGTCTCTCCATCGCCTCTCTGCACTTACCATCTCTTACTTCCATCATCTCTTGTGTTGCTCTGATGTGCGGTTATCTTTCCCAGTGTACTTCTCTCAGGACACTCCTCAGTTATCGATACTTCCTCTTATTGTTATCTGGTTTCCTGTGCGCTTTGATCTTCTTTCTAGTCTCATTTAGAAGAAATCATCAAATTTTGGTGTCTATTGCATTGCCGTTAGTTGTGAGTGCAGGTTCCGTCTGCTGTTAGCGGAGGAATGATCAAGCCTCTATCCCTCCTTGCATAGAATGACCCACTTAAAGTTTAGGATTTCCTATAAAAAGTCTGTGTAATGATTGCTGGCATTTAGTGGAATTCTTCTCTTCCCTTTTGCAAGTAAGGCTCACATCTACATCTGAGGGAGATACAATATGATATATATATATATATATATATATATATATATATATATATATATATATATATATATATATATATATATATATATATATAACAATTAATTTCACAGTATGAACTAGACAAAACTCTCAAAACTACACCTGAGTCAGTTACCGGCTTTCCCAATTGCAGTATAAAATTTAAAATAATATCTAAAACAGAATGTATTGTTTTAATCGGTATCCGATTAGTTAGGACCAGGAGGCCTGCTTCAGGACTTTTTTTCTATATGAGCTGTGGGAATGGTCCAATAAGATTTAGATTCTGCCATCGAAATGGTTAACTTGTGCACCCCATATCCATCCTGTGGATGGTAGCACATTGCCCTTGGACACGACATCTCCACTGCCTCCAGCCGCCTCCTCGCTGCAGCATTTACAACCCATGCAGGGATAATACCTACAGCTCTTACCCTATCTGCTGCAGGAAGATTTAAGATAAGTTGTAACGGAAATTCAACTCCACGAAATATATAATCATGAGGATAGGAGAGGAACAGAGGCTATTGGTATTGCAACATCTGAAGGAACAGAAATTTTAAAGGAGTTAAGAGGAGAGAACCTTTGAGTGTATATTACATGCAACCTAATCCCTAGGTTACAGAAGATGACCTCTGTGACATATGCACTGTTAGCAAAGGTAAGAAGGTCCTTTAAGACTCTCAGCAAGAAGGTCCCCGGGACAAGGCTGTACACAGGAGTAATATTTGAGTATGCAGCACCTGCGTGACACCCTCACCTTCTTAAACACTCACACACACTTAAAAATGGCTCGAGATTGACACAAGCTGCTCCTTGAACTATACAAAGTGAACCTTGAGGAGCGGCTAAAAATAGACGTAGTGTCTCACATTACGTTGCAGTGTCTCACATTACGTTGCAGTGTCTCACATTACGTACAGTGTCTCACATTACGTACAGTGTCTCACATTACTTAGTGTCTCACATTACGTACAGTGTCTCACATTACGTACAGTGTCTCGCATTACGTACAGTGTCTCACATTACGTACAGTGTCTCACATTACCTACAGTCTCACATTACGTACAGTATCTCACATTACGTACAGTGTCTCACATTACGTACAGTGTCTCACATTACGTACAGTGTCTCGCATTACTTACAGTGTCTCACATTACGTACAGTGTCTCACATTACGTACAGTGTCTCACATTACGTACAGTGTCTCACATTATGTACAGTGTCTCACATTACGTACAGTGTCTCACATTACGTACAGTGTCTCGCATTACATACAGTGTCTCACATTACGTACAGTGTCTCGCATTACAAACAGTGTCACATTACAAGCTTTCATTGTGACGATGTTTCGCTCTGTGTAGAGCTTCATAAGGCTCTACAAAGAGCGAGACAGTCGATACTACTCGTTCAATACATGTTTTTCTCCAGGTGCCTTGGCTTGTAAGTGATGTGAACTCCAGCTGCTGGACCCTCAGCTGTTGGATTCCAGCTCTTGGACTCTGAGCGGCTAGTAGCACCTGGTATATTTACCAAGTTTTATTGGAGGTATTCGATTCTTGGGAAGGCGCTAAACCCACAGGGGTGGGGCAGAGGGTGGGGGGATGGGAAGTAATCAGCTTTAATTCCAAGAGTTGGATAGCTCCAAATACTTGGATCAAGAGTCTTTCACCAGCATTAAGACAGTTCTTGTTGAAGCTAGTGCTCTCTCTTGTCAATTTATGTATCCGTCTATTTATCTATCTATTTATTTATCTATTTCCACTACCACAACACCATCACCACCACTACCACCCTCACCACCACCATCACCACCACTACCACCCTCACCACCACCATCACCACCACTACCACCCTCACCACCACCATCACCACCACTACCACCCTCACCACCACCATCACCACCACTACCACCCTCACCACCACCATCACCACCACTACCACCCTCACCACCACCATCACCACCACTACCACCCTCACCACCACCATCACCACCACTACCACCCTCACCACCACCATCACCACCACTACCACCCTCACCACCACCATCACCACCACTACCACCCTCACCACCACCATCACCACCACTACCACCCTCACCACCACCATCACCACCACTACCACCCTCACCACCACCATCACCACCACTACCACCCTCACCACCACCATCACCACCACTACCACCCTCACCACCACCATCACCACCACTACCACCATCACCACCACCACCACCACCACCACCACCACCACCACCATCACCACCACCACCACCATCACCACCACCATCACCACCACTACCACCCATCACCACCACCATCACCACCACTCACCACCCACCACCTCACCACCACCATCACCACCACTACCACCCTCACCACCACCATCACCACCACTACCACCATCACCACCACCAGCACACCACCACCACCATCACCACCACTACCACCATCACCACCACCACCACCATCACCACCACCACAACAAGCAGCCAGTTGATCTAGCCCACGTCTACCCTCCCCCCATCACCCTGAGTCCCTCTCCCTCCCTCAAACAACCCCCCCTCCACACCATACCAGACCTCGCTACAATGAACAATAAAAGTCTTAGTAACCCAGGATAACCCAGGGAGGTTAGTAACCCAGGGTAACCTAATGAAGCCGGTGTGGCTTATTTCCATTAGGGTCATTGTTATGTCCTCCACCAGGATGCCACCCACACGGGTCTAGCAACTCTGAGGTACCTATTTCCTGCTGGGTAGGAGGGGTGGGTTAGTAGGTCCCAGCACTGCTGAGAACATACTAGAACCTGCCAGCACTAGTTCTCAGAATGTTCCCTCCTGATCACTGCCTCATATGTTCTTATGACTTTGTGTTATTTAGGGGAGGATTATGTTACTGCTACTACTATCACTACTACTGCTACTACTATCACTACTACTGCTACTACTACTACTACTACTACTATCACTACTACTGCTACTACTACTACTACTATCACTACTACTATTACTGGAGTCTACCTGGAGGGTATTCCGGGGATCCAGGCCCCCGCGGCCCAGTCCACGACCAGGCCTCCCGGTGGATCAGGGCCTGATCAACCAGGCTGTTAATGCCGTCCGCACTATTACTACTATTACTATTACTACTAATAATAATTACTACTACTATTAAAATATTACTATTGCTATTATTACTACTACTGCTACTGTTACTATTACTTCTACTGCTACTGTTACTATTACTTCTACTGCTACTGTTACTATTACTTCTACTGCTACTGTTACTATTACTTCTACTACTACTGTTACTATTACTTCTACTACTACTGTTACTATTACTTCTACTACTACTGTTACTATTACGTCTACTACTACTGTTACTATTACTTCTACTACTACTGTTACTATTACTTCTACTACTACTGTTACTATTACTTCTACTACTACTACTACTGTTACTATTACTTCTACTACTACTGTTACTATTACTTCTACTATTACTTCTACTACTACTATTACTTCTACTACTACTACTACTACTACTACTACTACCACTGCCGTTCCTCTCATTGTTCAAGACTGGGAGACATTTCGTACACCAGTCATGCCATTACCACTCATTTTAAAAATGTTTGAAATTCTCTAACATAAGGGAGCGTCAGACAGAGCATTGTGTCATCAAATATATTTAAGTATTAGCTGTGACTTGCTGCCAGTGCTTCAGTTTTTTAAAGGACAAAACAATAGTCGTTGACATATTGATTTGTTTGTAGCTTTTTGCTAAATGGGGTCGTATTTCACTTGGACATAAAGTGCTGGAAATTGTGTGGTTGGTTAATTTGGGGGAGGGGTTTAAGGGCTGTCGACTACTCGAGGGTCAATTAAGGCTGCGCGTCACCTGTCCACCACCAGTCAGGGATAATAATATATTTATTTACTACCAGTACATGTACAAGGTATACAGACCATAGCTGACATCAATGACATACTACTATATAGAAAGCCACTTGTTATGCTGAGCATTTCGGGCATATTAGGTCAGTTTTGTCCCAGGATGCAACCCACACCAGTCGACTAACACCCAGGTACCCATTTTATACTGATGGGTGAACATGGACAACCGGGAATCGAACCCGGACCCTCGCTGAGTGAAGCGAGAGCTTTTGCCACCAGACCACGGGGCACTTTAATGTCCATGACAGTGCCCTGGTCCAGCCCATGACAGTGTCCTGGTCCAGCCCATGACAGTGCCCTGGTCCAGCCCATGACAGTGCCCTGAGACATACACTTCAAGGTCTGATGGCTCAGTGTATATCACAACCTTACATTATGTTGGTGTATTTTATACTTTGTATTCTGATAATTGATCATCAGTTACTGTTGACACCTTAACCAAGTATTTTACACTTAAAATATTAGATCTAGATTGAGGGACTGATTACCTCAAACTCCTTCTCATCCTCCGACCCGGACTGAAGAGGCCGCTGGTTGGCGAAACGTCTTCCCATAAGTAAGAGGTACTCAAATGTTAGCAAACTGCGTTGGTCCATCCTGATCTAGAATTGAGACTGATTAGACTGCCTCTGAATCCTTCGACATGAACAGGGCTTTTCTAAACGTCGTCAGCATGGGTCAGGTATGGTGTTACAAGTTGGTTGGGTGCATCCTTGGGAACAAAATTAACCTAATTTGCTCGAAATCCTCAGCATAACCAGGGTTTTCTTGAGTGAATATGCTCATTGGTGGTCAGCTATGGTCATAGTGTATCATGTGAAATAAAGATTATTATTTTTTCACGGGCGCTGTCGCGCCTGGGCCGCACACTCACACACCCTTGTAAGATCAGGCGAGCACACAGTGGCCTCGAACCCCTGTATCCAGGAGCTGGCGAGTACAGTAGCCAGAACGATCAGTGTGTGGGGTGTAGTGAGTCACAGGGAACAACCCCCACTGCAACCCCCACCTCTTCCCTCCCTTCCTTAACCCCACTGCTTCCCACATACCCCTGTCCTTCCCTCCCTCCTCTCCTCCCTCCTCCCTCCCCCCTCCCTCCCTCCTTCCTCCCCCCCCAACAGCAGCTCCAGCTGACTCGGTGAATCGATAGTACTATGGGAATAATACCTCCTCCCTCCTCCCTCCCCTCCCTCCCTCCCCTTCCCTCTCTCTCCTCTCTCTCTCTCTCTCTCTCTCTTCTCCAGATAAATGGAGAAGGAAGGAGATAGAGGGGATGAGAGAAGAAGTGAAGGAGGGAGGGAGGGTGCGTATGAAGGAACTGAAGTGGGAAAAAGGGAAGGGAATGAGGAATTAAAGGAAGGTGAAGGAAGAGAGAGAGAGAGAGAGAGAGGTGAACTAGATCATGACCTTGTAGCTTTAATGCCAAGGTCGCTACTGCCTGCCTGTCTTCCTGTCTTCCTGTCTTCCTGTCTTCCTGCCTCCTGTCTTCCTGTCTTCCTGTCTTCCTGCCTTCCTGTCTTCCTGCCTGCCTGTCTTCCTGTCTTCCTGCCTGCCTGTCTTCCTGTCTTCCTGTCTTCCTGCCTTCCTGTCTTCCTGCTGCCTGTCTTCCTGTCTTCCTGTCTTCCTGCCTTCCTGTCTTCCTGTCTTCCTGCCTGCCTGTCTTCCTGCCTTCCTGTCTTCCTGCCTGCCTGTCTTCCTGTCTTCCTGTCTTCCTGCCTTCCTGTCTTCCTGTCTTCCTGCCTGCCTGTCTTCCTGTCTTCCTGTCTTCCTGTCTTCCTGCCTGCCTGTCTTCCTGTCTTCCTGTCTTCCTGCCTGCCTGTCTTCCTGTCTTCCTGTCTTCCTGTCTTCCTGTCTTCCTGTCTTCCTGCCTTCCTGTCTTCCTGTCTTCCTGCCTGCCTGTCTTCCTGTCTTCCTGTCTTCCTGTCTTCCTGCCTGCCTGTCTTCCTGTCTTCCTGCCTGCCTGTCTTCCTGCCTGCCTGTCTTCCTGTCTTCCTGTCTTCCTGTCTTCCTGCCTTCCTGTCTTCCTTGCCTTCCTGTCTTCCTGCCTGCCTGTCTTCCTGTCTTCCTGTCTTCCTGCCTTCCTGTCTTCCTGTCTTCCTGCCTGCCTGTCTTCCTGTCTTCCTGTCTTCCTGTCTTCCTGCCTGCCTGTCTTCCTGTCTTCCTGTCTTCCTGCCTGCCTGTCTTCCTGTCTTCCTGTCTTCCTGTCTTCCTGTCTTCCTGCCTTCCTGTCTTCCTGTCTTCCTGCCTGCCTGTCTTCCTGTCTTCCTGTCTTCCTGTCTTCCTGCCTGCCTGTCTTCCTGTCTTCCTGCCTGCCTGTCTTCCTGCCTGCCTGTCTTCCTGTCTTCCTGTCTTCCTGTCTTCCTGTCTTCCTGTCTTCCTGCCTTCCTGTCTTCCTGTCTTCCTGTCTTCCTGTCTTCCTGTCTTCCTGCCTGCCTGTCTTCCTGTCTTCCTGTCTTCCTGTCTTCCTGTCTTCCTGTCTTCCTGTCTTCCTGTCTTCCTGTCTTCCTGTCTTCCTGCCTGCCTGTCTTCCTGTCTTCCTGTCTTCCTGTCTTCCTGTCTGCCTGTCTTTCCTGTCTTCCTGCCTGCCTGTCTTCCTGCCTGCCTGTCTTCCTGTCTTCCTGTCTTCCTGTCTTCCTGTCTTCCTGCCTTCCTGTCTTCCTGCCTGCCTGTCTTCCTGCCTGCCTGTCTTCCTGCCTGCCTGTCTTCCTGCCTGCCTGTCTTCCTGCCTGCCTGTCTTCCTGTCTTCCTGTCTTCCTGTCTTCCTGTCTTCCTGTCTTCCTGTCTTCCTGTCTTCCTGCCTGCCTGTCTTCCTGTCTTCCTGTCTTCCTGCCTGCCTGTCTTCCTGTCTTCCTGCCTGCCTGTCTTCCTGCCTGCCTGTCTTCCTGTCTTCCTGTCTTCCTGTCTTCCTGCCTTCCTGTCTTCCTGTCTTCCTGCCTGCCTGTCTTCCTGCCTGCCTGTCTTCCTGCCTGCCTGTCTTCCTGTCTTCCTGTCTTCCTGCCTGCCTGTCTTCCTGTCTTCCTGCCTGCCTGTCTGCCTGTCTTCCTGTCTTCCTGTCTTCCTGCCTGCCTGTCTTCCTGCTCTGCCTGTCTTCCTGCCTGCCTGTCTTCCTGTCTTCTTCCTGCCTGTCTTCCTGTCTTCCTGCCTTCCTATCTTCCTTTCTTCTTGCCTTCCTCTCTCCCTACCTTCCTGTCCTCCTGTCTCCCTGCCTTCCTGTCCTCCTGTCTCCCTGCCTTCCTGTCCTCCTGTCTCCCTGCCTTCCTGTCCTCCTGTCTCCCTGCCTTCCTGCCTTCCTGTTCTCCTGTCTCCCTGCCTTCCTTTCTTCCTGCCTTCCTTCTCCCTGTCTTCCTGTCCTCCTGTCTCCTGCCTTCCTTTTTCCTGCCTTCCTCTCTCCCTGTCTTCCTGTCCTCCTATCCTGTCTTCCTGTCCTCCTGTCTCCCTGCCTTCCTGTCCTCCTGTCTCCCTGCCTTCCTGTCCTCCTGTCTCCCTGCCTTCCTTTCTTCCTGCCTTCCTGTTCTCCTGTCTCCCTGCCTTCCTTTCTTCCTGCCTTCCTCTCTCCCTGTCTTCCTGTCCTCCTATCCTGTCTTCCTGTCCTCCTGTCTCCCTGCCTTCCTGTCTCCCTGCCTTCCTTTCTTCCTGCCTTCCTCTCTCCCTGCCTTCCTGTCTTCCTGCCCTCCTATCCTATCTTCCTGCCTTCCTGTCCTCCTATCCTGTCTTCCTGCCTTCCTGTCTCCCTGCCTTCCTGTCTCCCTGCCTTCCTTTCTTCCTGCCTTCCTCTCTCCCTGCCTTCCTGTCTTCCTGCCCTCCTATCCTATCTTCCTGCCTTCCTGTCCTCCTATCCTATCTTCCTGCCTTCCTGTCCTCCTATCCTATCTTCCTGCCTTCCTGTCCTCCTATCCTATCTTCCTGCCTTCCTGTCCTCCTGCCTCACAAACATGAAAAACTCTCACCTCTCTGCTCAACTCATTATGTTCAACTCACTACTCTGCTCAGCTCAGCTCACTCCCGGGTCTGACACAGCTCGTTGCTGGATCTCACGCAGAGTTGAACTTGATCGTAACGAAAACGATCGTAACCAAAGTGGTTACGATCGCTTACAATATTTACCAACGCTAGTCAACCATTGTCACAACCACCCATGGAAATACACACACACATACACACATACAGATTATTTGGGCATATTTCCCAACCAAGTAGTACTGCCTTCTGGTATGTACCTAATATAGGACACCTGATTACCGTACATATGGAATAAGGTCCTGCTTAGGAAGGGTAGATACATTAAATATACAAAAATAAAAAAGGGAGTTAAAAATGGGCCAATTACAATAAGTAAAGATTACAAAATATTTACTAAATAAAGGTGTGTACAACGTTGAAGGTCACTTTATTTTAGTGTTTTATTAACTTAATATTACATTTAGGTGAATTTTTATCTTTATAATGGTCAAATTTACCTTGAGGGTGTTTCGGGGGTCAACGCCCCCGCGTCCTGGTCAACGACCAGGCTTCCCGGTGGACCAGGACCTGATCAACCAGGAAGTAACTACGTGTGGTCAGAAGTACCTTCTGAACACACGTAGTCCAACGTACGAACTACAGCCCGGCTGATCTGGTACTGACTTTAGGTATCTGTCCAGCTCCCTCTTGAAGACAACCAGGGGTCTATTGGTAATTCCCCTTATGGCTGGTGGGAGGCTGTTGAACAGTCTTGGGCCCCATACACTTATTGTGTTTTCTCTTAGTGTACCAATGGCGCCACTACTTTTCATTTGGGGTATTTTGCACCGCTTGCCCATTCTTTTACTTTCGTAGGGAGTGATTTCTGTGTGCAGATTTGGGACCAGTCCCTCTAGGATTCTCCAGGTGTAAATTATGATGTATCTCTCTCGCCTGAGCTCTAGTGAATACAAGTGTTCCCAGTAGTTAAGGTAGTGGATATTACTAGAGGGTGGAGTTATACACTGGAAGTGTTTTCACACCTGGAGTGTACATTAGCCCATGACAGTGTCCTGGTCTAGCCCATGACAGTGTCCTGGTCTAGCCCGTGCCAGTGTCCTGGTCTAGCCCATGACAGTGTCCTGGTTTAGCCCATGACAGTGTCCTGGTTTAGTCCATGACAGTACCCTGGTCTAGCCCATGACTACTTGTACAGGTTTAATTACAGATAACAATATTCCTTCTCATAATAATAATAGAAAGCATTTCGGGCAACTTAGGTTAGTTGTCTCCCAGGATACGACCCAGGTACCTACTTACTGCTAGGTGAAAAGGAGCAGTAAGCCAAGAGTCTACACCTGGCTCCTAACATCTGAGGATCTCTGGTACCCAGGAAAGGCAGGAGAGGTTTACAGTCCAAATAAGTCACTTTGATTTATTTGGAACAGGATTTTCAGAATGTGCCCACATAACCTTGATAGTGACCTGTTGTGGACCTTGATAGTGACCTGTTGTGGACCTTGATACTGACCTGTTGTGGACCTTGATACTGACCTGTTGTGGACCTTGATAGTGACCTGTTGTGGACCTTGATAGTGACCTGTGGTGGACCTTGATACTGACCTGTGGTGGACCTTGATACTGACCTGTGGTGGACCTTGATACTGACCTGTGGTGGACCTTGATACTGACCTGTGGTGGACCTTGATAATGACCTGTGGTGGACCTTGATACTGACCTGTGGTGGACCTTGATACTGACATGTGGTGGACCTTGATACTGACCTGTGGTGGACCTTGATACTGACCTGTGGTGGACCTTGATATTGACCTGTTGTGGACCTTGATACTGACCTGTGGTGGACCTTGATAGTGACCTGTGGTGGACCTTGATAGTGACCTGTGGTGGACCTTGATACTGACCTGTGGTGGACCTTGATACTGACCTGTGGTGGACCTTGATACTGACCTGTGGTGGACCTTGATACTGACCTGTGGTGGACCTTGATACTGACCTGTGGTGGACCTTGATACTGACCTGTGGTGGACCTTGATACTGACCTGTTATGGACCTTGATACTGACCTGTGGTGGACCTTGATAGTGACCTGTGGTGGACCTTGATACTGACCTGTGGTGGACCTTGATACTGACCTGTGGTGGACCTTGATACTGACCTGTGGTGGACCTTGATACTGACCTGTGGTGGACCTTGATACCAGCAGACCTCACAGTGAACAGTGAACACGGCACTAACATCATCTTCCGCTGCTGTCATCAGTGAATCGATTTACATCAGAAAGTAGGAGGGGGGCTGGGGGAGGGAAAAACAAAGGGGGGTATGGGATGAGGGGTGGCAGGGGGAGGGGAGGAAGGGAGGGATGGCAGAGGGCAGGGGGTAGGGAGGAGGAGGGAGGGGTGGCAGGGGAAGGGAGGGATGTGAGAAGGGATGAGAGAAGAGAAGCTTGGGTCAGCACTACTTTGGATCCGCGTAACTGGAGCTATTAACCCCTCTCCTTCCTCGGATCAAACCTGATTAAAGCCCCGAGGTGCTGCGTGACACTCATAGGTTACACACACACACACACACACACGATCCATACATAGCTTTAAGACGAGGTATGATAAAGCTCATGGAGCAGGGAGAGAGAGGACCTAGTAGTGACCAGCGAAGAGGCGGGGCCAGGAGTTGTGAATCGACCCCTGCAACCACAAATAGGTGAGTACATGTAGGTGAGAAAGCGCGCGCGTACACACACACACACACACACACACGTAAAGAAACTAGAGAAAGTGCAAAGGTTTGCGACAAGGCTAGTTCCACAACTCAGGGGTCTGTCCTATGAAGAAAGGTTGAGGGAAATAGGACTAACAACACTGGAGGAAAGAAGGGTCAGAGGAGACATGATAACGACATACAAAATACTGCGGGGAATTGACAAGGTAGACAGTGACAGGATGTTCCAGAAAGGGAACACAGAAACAAGGGAACACAACTGGAAGCTGAAGACTCAGATGAGTCAAAGGGATGTCAGGAAGCATTTCTTCAGCCACAGAGTAGTCAGGAAGTGGAATAGTCTTGAGAAAGATATAGTGGAGGCAGGAACCATACATAGTTTTAAGACGAGGTATGATAAAGCTCATGGAGCAGGGAGAGCAGAGACCCAGTAGCGGACAGCGAAGAGGCGGGGCCAGGAGCTGAGTCTCGACCCCTGCAACCACAATTAGGTGAGTACACACACACACAACAGGCCTAGTGTCTAATCGACATGTGCCTAGGACAAAATGGTAACTAACACACTCGTGTGTGTGTGTGTGTGTGTGTGTGTGTGTGTGTACTCACCTATTTGTGGTTGCAGGGGTCGAGTGTGTGTGTGTGTGTGTGTGTGTGTGTGTGTGTGTGTGTGTGTGTGTGTGTGTGTGTGTGTGTGTATCACTATTGTACTCACCTATTTGTGGTTGCAGGGGCGAGTCATGCTCCTGGCCCCGCCTCTTCACTGATTGCTACTAGGTCCTCTCTCCCTGCTCCATGAGCTTTATCAAACCTAGTCTTAAAACTATGTATGGTTCCTGCCTCCACTATGTCGCTTTCTAAGCTATTCCACTTCTGACAACTCTATGACTGAAGAAATACTTCCTAACATCCTTTGACTCATAGGAGTCTTCAACTTCCAATTATGACCCCTTGTTTCTGTGTCCCTCTCTGGAACATCTTGTCTCTGTCCACCTTATCTATTCCTCGCAGTATTTTATATGTCGTTATCATGTCTCCCTAACCCTCCTGTCCTCTAGTGTCGTCAGGCCGATTTCCCTTAACCTTTCTTCGTAGGACAACCCCTTAGCTCTGGGACTAGTCTTGTTGCAAACCTTGCACTTTCTCTAATTTCTGACGTGCTTGACCAGGTGTGGGTTCCAAACCGGTGCTGCATACTCCAGTATGGGCCTGACGTATATGGTATCAGAGTCTTGAATGATTCCTTAGTGAGGTATTGGAACGTGTGTGTGTGTGTGTGTGTGTCAAGGGAGTCTTACCAATATGACGCAACGGTGATTTCCCACCTTCCCTCCTCCCCTTCCCCTCTCCTCCCCATATCCCTGTCCCACCCTCCCCATCTCGCTTCTTCCTCGTTGTGAAAATGAGTCACAGCTGTTTCCCCCTTCTCTCTCTCTCTCCCCCTTTCCTTTCCTTCACCCCTCCCCCTTGTACCTAGGGGAAGGGGGAGGCTGCCACGTACCTCGCTGGTGAGAGCACTCAACTCGCAATCGCAAGGGCCTCGGTTCAATCCCCAGACACTGGGAAGGAAGGGGAAGCAGAATATGGGCAAGTTTTCTGAAAACCCCTGAATCCCATGTTTACCTGTGTGCTAGCCCACTGTTGTGTGCTAGCCACCTGTGTGCTAGCCCACTGTGTGCTAGCCCACTGTTGTGTGCTAGCCCACTGTTGTGTGCTAGCCCACTGTTGTGTGCTAGCCCACTGTTGTGTGCTAGCCACCTATGTGCTAGCCCACTGTTGTGTGCTATCCCACTGTTGTGTGCTAGCCCACTGTTGTGTGCTAGCCCACTGTTGTGTGCTAGCCCACTGTTGTGTGCTAGCCCACTGTTGTGTGCTAGCCCACTGTTGTGCTAGCCCACTGTTGTGTGTTAGCCCACTGTTGAGTGCTAGCCACCTGTGTGCTAGCCCACTGTGCTAGCCCACTGTGCTAGCCCACTGTTGTGTGCTAGCCCACTGTGCTAGCCCACTGTTGTGTGCTAGCCCACTGTTGTGTGCTAGCCCACTGTGCTAGCCCACTGTTGTGTGCTAGCCCACTGTTGTGTGCTAGCCCACTGTTGTTGGCTAGCCCACTGTTGTGTGCTAGCCCACTGTTGCGTGCTAGCCCACTTGTGTGCTAGCCCACTGTTGTGGGTCACTCCTGCTTCTGTTTCATTGTCTGTCTACCTGCCTCTGTTTACCTGGCAGTCTGTCTACCTGCCTCTGTTTACCTGACAGTCTGTCTACCTGCCTTTGTTTATCTGGCTGTCTGTCTACCTGCCTCTGTTTACCTGGCAGTCTGTCTACCTGCCTCTGTTTACCTGACAGTCTGTCTACCTGCCTCTGTTTATCTGGCTGTCTGTCTACCTGCCTCTGTTTACCTGACAGTCTGTCTACCTGCCTCTGTTTATCTGGCTGTCTGTCTACCTGCCTCTGTTTACCTGGCAGTCTGTCTACCTGCCTCTGTTTACCTGGCAGTCTGTCTACTTGCCTCTGTTTATCTGGCTGTCTGTCTACCTGCCTCTGTTTATCTGGCTGTCTGTCTACCTGCCTCTGTTTACCTGGCAGTCTGTCTACCTGCCTCTGTTTACCTGACAGTCTGTCTACCTGCCTCTGTTTACCTGGCTGTCTGTCTACCTGCATCTGTTTACCTGGCTGTCTGTCTACCTGCCTTTGTTTACCTGGCTGTCTGTCTACCTGCCTCTGTTTACCTGGCTGTCTGTCTACCTGCCTTTGTTTACCTGGCTGTCTGTCTACCTGCCTCTGTTTACCTGGCTGTCTGTCTACCTGCCTTTGTTTACCTGGCTGTCTGTCTACCTGCCTCTGTTTACCTGGCTGTCTGTCTTGTTCTGTCATTCTGCGTTGACTCACTATGTGGAAACTGAATTACAGGGTGTGGTAGTGATAGCTGTCTTGACCATGTGACTCACCCTGGTGGCACACACACACACTTACACACAAACACACACTTACACACTATATGTGCATGTATATACAAAACCACTTAAAAAATAGTGAAGTTCCAAGTGCATTCATGATGTCTCACAGTAACTGTAACAACAATAGAACAGCAGAAGGCTTATAAGGCTGAGATATCACCTCACATACGACCTTACACTCGTCCCAGTATGATGCGGGTGGGAGTGTCAAGGACCTGTCACGCATGCACTAAATTCTTCCCAAATTTTTATTGATTATGAATTAATTTAATTTGTATAACCCTAAACTAATTTTTATATTAAAATCACTACTACATTTTATGTAGCTTGATTCAATTATAGTTCCCTCAACAACAGACCTGCTTGATGCAACAACAGACCTGCTTGATGCAACAACAGACCTGCTTGATGCAACAACAGACCTGCTTGATGCAACAACAGACCTGCTTGATGCAACAACAGACCTGCTTGATGCAACAACAGACCTGTTTGATGCAACAACAGACCTGCTTGATGCAACAACAGACCTGCTTGATGCAACAACAGACCTGCTTGATACAACAACAGACCTGCTTGATGCAACAACAGACCTGCTTGATGCAACAACAGACCTGCTTGATGCAACAACAGACCTGCTTGATGCAACAACAGACCTGCTTGATGCAACAACAGACCTGCTTGATTCAGCTTTCTCGCCCAATAATGTGAGGAATTATATATATATATATATATATATATATATATATATATATATATATATATATATATATATATATATTATATATATATATATATATATATTGCTAATTTAAATATTTTTGAAGGGTGTTGAAAATAAAAGTCATTTAATGATGGTGGAGGACCGAGATGAAACTCCCTTGATAATGGTCCATGGATGGACCCAAAACTTGCGTAAAAAGTTTATTTTCCCATTCGTGGGTTCAAAAGTGACCTTCCGTGTGTGGAACCTTGGTCAGCACTGACTCACCCGCCCGGGTCTGACGCACAGGCTGACTGTACTGCCGGCAGAGTGCACCGCTAACCACGGAGTATCACTCTCTGCTCTCCCCCTCCTCAAAATTGCGGCCAATCGTCGCACGCTTTTTGCTGCGTGCGTGCGTGCGTGCGTGTGTGTGTACTCACCTATTTGTGGTTGCAGGGGTCGATTCATAGCTCCTGGCCCCGCCTCTTCACTGATTGCTACTAGGTCCTCTCTCTCCCTGCTCCATGAGCTTTATCAAACCTAGTCTTAAAACTATGTATGGTTCCTGCCTCCACTATGTCGCTTTCCAAGCTATTCCACTTCCTGACAACTCTATGACTGAAGAAATACTTCCTAACATCCCTTTGACTCATAGGAGTCTTCAACTTCCAATTGTGACCCCTTGTTTCTGTGTCCCCTCTCTGGAACATCTTGTCTCTGTCCACCTTATCTATTCCTCGCAGTATTTTATATGTCGTTATCATGTCTCCCCTAACCCTCCTGTCCTCTAGTGTCGTGTGTGTGTGTGTGTACTCACCTAGTTGTACTCACCTATTTGTGGTTGCAGGAGTCGAGACTGAGCTCCTGGCCACGCCTCTTCACTGATCGCTACTAGGTCCTCTCTCTCCCTGCTTCATGAGCTTTATCATGCCACGTCTTAAAACTATGTATGGTTCCTGCCTCCACTACATCACTTGCCTGACTATTCCACTTCCTGACAACTCTGTGACTGAAGAAATACTTCCTAACATTCATTTGACTCATCTGAGTCTTCAACTTCCAATTGTGACCCCTTGTTTCTGTGTCCCCTCTCTGGAACATCTTGTCTCTGTCCACCTTATCTATTCCTCGCAGTATTTTGTATGTCGTTATCATGTCTTCCCTAACCCTCCTGTCCTCCAGTGTCGTCAGGCCTGTTTCCCTTAACCTTTCTTCGTAGGACAATCCCCTTAGCTCTGGAACTAGCCTTGTTGCAAACCTTTGTACTTTCTCTAATTTCTTGACGTGCTTGACCAGGTGTGGGTTCCAAACTGGTGCTGCATACTCCAGTATGGGCCTGACGTACACAGTGTACAGTGTCTTGAACTGTGTGTGTGTGAATAAACAAGTAAGTTTATTCAGGTATACACAAATACAGTTACATAGATTATCATACATAGCAGCATATGTGTAGACAACCCAGGATAACCCAAAAAAGTCAAAGTGACTTATTTCCATTGGGGTCCTTTTAATATCTTATTATTATACTATGAAGGAGATAATATCTTATTATACTATACAGGAGATATACTAGGAATAAGGTAAAATGAGTTATTTACATTTACACGTGTGTTAGCTAAAAAGTATGTGTGTGTGTGTGTGTGTGTGTGTGTGTGTGTGTGTGTGTGTGTGTGTGTGTGTGTGTGTGTGTGTGTGTGTGTGTGTGTGTGGAGCTGTGATTTGACGCGTGATTCACCTCTGGTGTGACGCGTACTTGTTGCTGAGTACCTTGCGTAGCTTTGTAATTAGGTTGGTCGGGTGTGGAGTGCTTGTGGCTGGGTGTGAAGCTGCCTAGTTTGGACCAGCAGACCTTCAGCAGTGGTGAGTGTGAGTAAGACCTGCCTAGCATGGGCCAGTAGGCCTACTGACCCATACTATACAGGTACTTCTGAAATCCAAATCCGTCTTGTTGATACATCAATGCCATTCTCATTATCTTGAGTGATGATGCTGGAGGAGATGACTGGTGACTTAACCAGCCACGTATTACCTTGATGAACCCTGGTGACTAGTGCGACTTTCAGCGACGTTTATGAAGTGTGCACAGGTGTTGTGATGTGTAACACAGGTGTTGTGATGTGTAACACAGGTGTTGTGATGTGTAACACAGGTGTTGTGATGTGTAACACAGGTGTTGAGATCATCGCTCTGGTACACAGTAAATAAGACTTATACAAGTTCCCTCAGTATTCTCTACCTGGAGGGTATTCCGGGGGTCAACGCCCCCGCGGCCCGGTCCACGACCAGGCCTCCCGGTGGATCAGGGTCTGATCAACCAGACTGTTACTGCTGGCCCTCACGTAGCCCAACATACAGCCCGGCTGATCCGGCTGAGAATAAGACACGTGCGAAACACTTTGGTGTCTATTTCTTCAACGTTTCGCTTGAGCTGCAGCCTTCTTCAGTCAAGTACAAAGATGAGTAATATACTGAAGTGAGGAAGAGACTGAGGTACTCAACAGTCTTGATCAAACAGAAATATCAAGACTGAACACATTATCTCCAGGTTGAGGGACTGATCACCTTAAACTTTCACATCTTCCATCGTTTATTCTCTGTACTGGACTGATGACGCCACTGACTGGCGAAACGTTGTCACAATACAGATATATAAGTGTTGCACGAGTGTTCCATTTATCATTATTTATATAATGATATTGATAAAAGTTGTTCAATCCAGTGTTCATCAACTTCAGTCAAGGACTGAACACCTCAAAATCTCTTCCTCAACCGTGTTCGACTGAAGAAACCTGCTGCTCAGACTACATTTTTCGACAATAATGATACCCAGATGTTGCGCATGTATGTTGCTCATCATCCCGTCGATAATGTATGCATTATTATTAAGATATTCTTGATCACATACCCGCATATCATGGTGTATACCCGCGCTGGTTTACCACTGTCCTCTTTCAGTTGATGCTGAACTTGAGGGGAAACAGACCCCTTAATCCACGGAACCCATTCTTGGGGGTCAAGGGTGATTGCCTACCATTGCCCAGGTTATGTGATCCCTTAAGCTAGAAGATCTGAGTGTTGTGCGTCCACTGTCAGTAATACATTTATGGATCTTTTCGTACGTTGCTTGGCAGGGAGAACGATGGGGCTCGTTGCATGGAGAACGATGGGGCTCGTTGCAGGGAGAACGATGGGGCTCGTTGCAGGGAGAACGATGGGGCTCGTTGCAGGGAGAACGATGGGGCTCGTTGCAGGGAGAACGATGGGGTCCCGTTGTTGTCTGGAGGCAAATGATATGAAATGTTGACACGATGAAAAAAAGAAACACGGATACAGTATAATGTTAGCCTTTATCGACAACGTTTCGCCCATATAGTGGGCTTTATCAAGACACAATCAGGTCGTGGCCGATATCACTAGATCTGTTTCGTGACT
This sequence comes from Cherax destructor, assembly GCA_009830355.1. Lineage (NCBI taxonomy): Eukaryota > Metazoa > Arthropoda > Malacostraca > Decapoda > Parastacidae > Cherax > Cherax destructor. Next base: position 85,992 of record WNWK01000483.1, read on the forward strand.
TAGAGTTTTTCTTACCAGTTGGCCGGACAATGAAACTTTGGAAGAAGGAATGTGTAAGTTGCTGTATTGGTGTGAATGTGGTGGAGGGGGGATCCCGACACCACTGAGATGTACGCCAGTGATGATGCCTGTCGCAGTGCGTACGTCGTGGCGTCAGATGTGTGGAAGGTCATGCGTGTGGAATGTGCGTTACCCTCTCCCTGCGTCACCACCGTCACAGACTGCGTCACCACCGTCACAGATTGCTTCACACTCTCCCTATGTCACCACCGGTTGACACAAATCAGATGTAAATTGTCTAAGTCTGCATTGAACACGGGACAGTGCAGACTTCTGTGTCTCCTCCAAGAACAATTAAGATTAACCACCACCTAATTCACGTCTGCATAAATAACTCATTGCCACTGTAACCAGATATAAACATGTAAATAGTTCATTGCCACTGTAACTTGTGTAGATATCATAACTTTGGGGTCCAGTTCCTGGTCCCATTATGTACCTCTGTAATCTTTTGACTACCACCCACCACACCATGGGTGTGGTGGCTACCACCCACTCCATGGGTATGGTGTGACTATCACCCACACCATGGTATGGTGTGACTACCACCCACACCATGGGTATGGTGTGACTACCACCCACACCATAGGTATGGTGTGACTACCACCCACACCATAGGTATGGTGTGACTACCACCCACACCATGGGTATGGTGTGACTACCACCCACACCATGGGGTATGGGTTCCATAATAAAGATATTATACTAACGAAAACACTGATCATTAGCAAGGGAGGTCACCCCCCCCCCCCCGGGCACTGGGAGGTAATCAACTTTGACTCCCCCCCCCAAGAATGGGTTATGTAGATTAAGGTCTTCTAACCCCCGTCCAGCATCAAGGAGCAGTGCCTTAAAAGGTCCCACTCAAGGTCAAGCAAGTTAGAAGATAACAAGATTGTGGGCGGCTATTCCTGGCTTCTCTAAGTCATTTCCGGACTCTTCAATGGTTATGACTCACGTTTCTACTGCTGGTTACGATGCTACGCAAGTGTTGCACATGTCTCTCATTCATCAAGTGTTGCACATGTGTCCCATCAAGTGTTGCAAATGTGTCTTATTCATCAACACACTAGCAATGTCAAGTAAGGTGACACTGGCTGTCAGCAATGAACACAGACAGGTGAGCGCGTACTTAAGGCAGGATAGTCGAAACGTTTCTTGACTATAGGACCTTGGGGTGAATGAAGTCCCCAGGGGCGAAACGTGCTCTCTTCCTCAACTTGAGATAGCTAACTTAGTTTACCATACGAGAATAATTATTACGTTGCTATTAGAATTATTACGATGAGAGGCAATTAGCAGAACCAGTTCATATTAGGACCACATTTCGCTCCCGAAACGTGTTTATTTGTAGGTGACACGGTCATCTAGCAAATAATTAAAGGATATTATAATTAATTACTCTTAAGTTATATTAGGAAGGCTGTCAGAGTTGATAAGTTTGAAGAAATTAGTTACAAGAGAATATATTGTGTAGAATTGGTTATTAAAATGGTTATTAAAATAATTATTGAAATGTTTATTAAAATGGTTATTAAAATAATTATTGAAATGTTTATTAAAATGGTTACTAAAATAGTCATTAACTTTTTATTAAAATTATTAAAATAGTTATTAAAATGGCTATAATTTTTTTATTAAAATTATTACAATAGTTATTACAATAGTTATTAAAGTTATAAAATGATTATTAAAATGTTTATTACAATAGTTATTAAATGGTAATTAAAATGGTTATAAAATGGTCATTAAAATTGTTATTAAAATGGTTATGAAATAGTTATTAAAATGGGTATTCAAATTGTTATTAAAATGGTTATTAAAATTTGTATTAAAATTATTAAAATGGGTCTTAAAATGGTTATTAAAATAGTAATTAAATTTTTTAAAATAGTTATTAAATAGTTATTAAAATAGTTATAAAATAGTTATTAAAATGGTTATTAAAAGAGTTATTAAAATAAGTATTAAAATGGTTATTGAAATGGTTATTAAAATAGTTATTATCACCAGTCACTGCGATAAGGTGATTTAACAATGGTGTTTGAAATGGTTGTATGTGTGATTTCAGCACTGGTGTGTGTTTGTGTAAGTGTGTGTGTTGTGTAAGCTGACTGTTTGTGTGTTTTGTGCCTCAGTGTGCAACTTAGCCTGGTGTGTGTTCAGTACGCAGGTGAGAACCTCTTTTGTTGTGTGTGTGTGTTGTGTGTGTGTGTGTGTGTGTGTGTGTGTGCTTGTGTTTGGTGGTGTGTGTGTGTGTGTGTGTCGTGTGTGTGTGTGTGTGTGTGTGTGTGTGTTTTGTACAGTGTGAATTTCACTAAAAGTTCTGATGTTATTTTGTACGGCTTCGTATGATCTCACGCTCCACCCAGTATGCTAAACTTAGACCCTGTTTGATAACCTCACGACTCATACGTATGACACCACCTACTTACGTATGACTACCACCTCACGACTATCGTCTGACTACCACGCTCACGACTCCATACGTACTGACTACCACGCTCACGACTCATACGTGTGACTACCACCTCACGACTCCATACGTACTTGACTACCACACTCACGACTCCATACGTACTGACTACCACGTCACGACTCCATACGTACTGACTACCACACTCACGACTCCATACGTACTGACTACCACCTCACGACTCCATACGTACTGACTACCACGCTCACGACTCCATACGTACTGACTACCACACTCACGACTCCATACGTACTGACTACCACGCTCACGACTCCATACGTACTGACTACCACACTCACGACTCCATACGTACTGACTACCACGCTCACGACTCCATACGTACTGACTACCACGCTCACGACTCCATACGTACTGACTACCACGCTCACGACTCCATACGTACTGACTACCACGCTCACGACTCCATACGTACTGACTACCACACTCACGACTCCATACGTACTGACTACCACACTCACGACTCCATACGTACTGACTACCACACTCACGACTCCATACGTACTGACTACCACGCTCACGACTCCATACGTCTGACGCAACCCAGGAACGGATGTACGTCACTCTACGCAGACGTGGCATAAAGCAACAAAGGCAAATGGATGCTGGAGGGACAAACCCGACCCGCTTTTCATTTGTTTTATCATTAATGGTACACAATACTGCCTAGCAGATGCATAAGACAAATGTGCAATACTTGGGTATCTTTAGTACCGAAACGTTTCGCCCGCGTAGCTGGTTTCTTCAGTCGAATACAGAGGTGATTTTTAATACTGGAGGAAGTGGAGAGGTCTTAGCTACCTGGAGATTGATCTACTGATTCAAACGTTATCCAAATTCGTAGTGTCGTTATGACTGTTTTCTGTTGTGACCAGTTCACTGTTATTAACTGTTGTTGTGACCAGTTCACTGTTATTATTTACTGTTGTGACCAGCTCACTGTTATTATTTACTGTTGTGACCAGCTCACTGTTATTAACTGTTGTTGTGACCAGTTCACTGTTATTATTTACTGTTGTTGTGACCAGCTCACTGTTATTAACTTGTTGTGACCAGCTCACTGTTATTAACTGATGTTGTGACCAGTTTACTGTTATTATTAACTGTTGCTTGTGACCAGTTCACTGTTATTATTTACTATTGTGACCAGCTCACTGTTATTAACTGTTGTGACCAGTTCACTGTTATTATTTACTGTTGTTGTGACCAGCTCACTGTTATTAACTGCTGTTGTGACCAGTTCACTGTTATTATTAACTGTTGTGATTAGTTCACTGTTATTATTAACTGTTGTTGTGACCAGTTCACTGTTATTATTAACTGTTGTGACTAGTTCACTGTTATTATTAACTGTTGTGACTAGTTCACTGTTATTATTAACTGTTGTGATTAGTTCACTGTTATTATTAACTGTTGTTGTGACCAGTTCACTGTTATTACTGACTGTTGTTGTGACCAGCTCACTGTTATTACTGACTGTTCTGACCAATTCACTGTTATTAGTAACTATTGTTGTGATCAGTTCACTGTTATTACTGACTGTTGTGACCAGTTCACTATTATTACTGACTGTTGTTGTGACCAGTTCACTGTTATTAATGACTATTATTAACACACTTACTATGTGTTATTGGTTTTTTAGGAGGATTTAGACGAAATGGTAAATATCCCCTTCACGTATGATCCCGAGATGTATTTCCTGGGCCCAGAGGTGGCCCAGCGCTGGGTAATATACGAGAACGTTCTTCAGGAAGGAAGTGGTCTGTCCGCTGGCGTCACTCGGTATTGTGGGTATGTTGCAGCATATTGCAGCATATTGCAGCATGTTGCAGCATGTTGCAGCATGATAAGTCTGTTATCCTGCTCAATGTCTTACTCGTAATCTAATTTATGCTATGATTTAGTGAATTTCTCTCTTGTCTCTGTCTGTCTGTCTGTCTCTCATATATATATATATATATATATATATATATATATATATATATATATATATATATATATATATATATATATATATATATATATATATATGTGTGTGTGTGTGTGTGTACTGCCTAGTTGTGGTTGCAGGGGTCGAGTCATAGCTCCTGGCCCCGCCTCTTCACTGGTCGCTACTAGGTCACTCTTCCTGCTCCATGAGCTTTATCATACCTCTTCTTAAAGCTATGTATGGATCCTGCCTCCACTCCACTCCACTACCTCCTGGACGCACATGGGAGAGTACACGAGAGTACGTGGGAGTGCGTGCATGTACTTGGGAGTACTTGGGAGTACGTGGAAATGACAAGTATCAGAGAACATGGAAGTCCACACCCAGGTTGTCTACTGGGACCAACTATCTACTACTACTACTACTACTACTACCATCCATATTAGGGACTATTGTCTATCATCTAGATACGCGAGTCAGAGTTATGATAGAACAAAGTTCTGTGTTCAGGTGACATGTGTTCACCTCAACCTATTTATTTCAATAAATAAACACAAACACAGGTAACTTGAACCTGCCTAGCACGAGCCAGTAGGTGACTTGGACCTACCTAGCATGGGCTAGTAGGTGATTTAGACCTGCCTAGCATGGGCTAGTAGGTGACATGGACCTGCCTAACACGGGTCAGTAGGTGACTTGGACCTGCCTAACACGGGCCAGTAGGTGACTTGGACCTGCCTAACACGGGCCAGTAGGTGACTTGGACCTGCCTAGCAAGGGCCAGTAGGCCTGCTGCAGTGCTCCTTACGGTCAGAGGCACGTGGCTGTCATCTAGCCGGTTGCGTCATACCGGTGTCACACCCCTCCCCCCAACTCCCTCACCCTCCCCTTCCTGTATCACCCCCGTCCCCTAACACCACACCCAAGCGAGGGACCTGACCCCCCCCCCTCCCTGTTAAAGAATTTATCTACATAAATTCTAGAATCTTCCAGAGGGAATACTGTTCTGAGGTATATCTCTCTTGAGGGCATCAGTGTATATACTCTCAGTGGTGTATATCCCAGTATACACACGATGTTAACTCTGTTGTTGCTGCTGTTACTGTTGTTACTGCTGTTACTGTTGTTACTGCTGTTACTGTTGTTACTGTTGTTGCTGTTGTTGCTGCTGTTACTGTTGTTACTGTTGTTACTGTTGCTGTTGTTACTGCTGTTGCTGTTGTTGCTGCTGTTACTGTTGCTGTTGTTACTGCTGTTGCTGTTGTTGCTGCTGTTACTGTTGCTGTTGCTGCTGCTGCTGCTGTTACTGTTGCTCATGTTACTGCTGTTACTGTTGTTGTTGTTGCTGTTACTGTTGTTGTTGCTGTTACTGTTGTTGTTGCTGTTACTGTTCCTGTTGTTGCTGCTGTTGCTGCTGTTACTGTTGCTCTTGTTGCTGCTGTTACTGTTGCTGTTTTTACTGTTGTTGCTACTGTTACTGTTGCTGATGTTACTGCTGTTACTGTTGTTGTTGCTGCTGCTGTTACTGTTGCTGTTACTGATGTTGCTGCTGTTGCTCTTGTTGCTGCTGTTGTTGTTACTGCTGTTACTGTTGTTGCTGCTGTAACTGTTGCTGTTGTTGCTACTGTTACTGGTGCTGTTATGGCTGTTGTTACTGTTGATGTTGTGGCTACTGTTGCTGTTGTGGCTGCTGTTACTGTTGCTGCTGCTGTTGTAACTGTTGCTGATGTTACTGTTGTTACTGTTGTGGCTGCTGTTACTGTTGCTGTAACTGTTGCTGATGTTACTGATGTTGCTGCTGCTGTTACTGTTGTTACTGATGTTACTGTTGTTGTTGTTACTGTTACTGTTGCTCTTGTTGCTGCTGTTACTGTTGCTGCTGTTACTGTTGCTGTTGTTACTGTCGTTACTGTTGCTGTTGTTATTGTTGTTGCTGCTGTTACTGTTGCTGTTGTTACTGTTGTTGCTGCTGTTACTGTTGCTGTTGTTACTGCTGTTACTGTTGCTGTTGTTACTGCTGTTACTGTTACTGTTGTTACTGCTGTTACTGTTGCTGTTGTTACTGCTGTCATAACAAACAAGAGTGACAGCAGCGTCACGAGACCTGACACACTTATGCTAACTTCATTGACCCACATAAACCAACCCAGCTGGCACCCATCTGGCACCCCTGCAAGCAAGGTGCCACGATGCTGGTTATGGGCTCTTCATCCCAGGAACTGGAGTCACTCTTTTCTTGGATGTATCCTCCTTTGCGCGGTATTACCCGTGTGTGTGCGTGTGTGTGCGTGTGTGTGCGTGTGTGTGTGTATGTGCGTGTGTGTGTCTGTGTGTGTATGTATGTCTTAGAAGATGTCAAAAGCACTTGCCGAAAGACACTAGGCCAGGTAGGGGTGTGTGTGTGTGTGTGTGTAAGTCAATCGTAGAACTTACATGAAGGTACGTACATGTACGTGTTGATGTGCATGATCATATAGTATCAATAATGCAAGTGTTCTCATTTGTGTGTGTACGTCCAAGGACAGGCGTGTATTAAACCACGTACGTGTACACGAAGAGTCTTATGTACACTACCACGCACATTGAGTCCGTGTGCGCGTGTGGTGGTGCACTTGGAATCTCTGTGCACTTGTGGTGGTGCACACGGAATCTCTGTGCACTTGTGGTGGTGCACACGGAATCTCTGTGCACTTGTGGTGGTGCACACGGAGTCTGGCAAGGTGAGCAGAAGGATCTTCAATTTCCTAACTAACAGTGAACAGTGAAAACAGGGCCTGCTACAGTGACAAGTTCTCCCCCAAGGCACGGTACTCGCCCCACTTCTCCCCCAAGGCACGGTACTCGCCCCACTTCTCCCCCAAGGCACGGTACTCGCCCCACTTCTCCCCCAAGGCACGGTACTCGCCCCACTTCTCCCCCAAGGCACGGTACTCGCCCCACTTCTCCCCCAAGGCACGGTACTCGCCCCACTTCTCTTCCTCATTTCTGACATAGACAGGGACATAAATCATAGCACTGTACCATCCTTTACAGACGATACTATAATCTGAATGAAAGTGTTATCCATAGAAGACAGTGAACTACCAAGCTTATATAAACCAAGTCTTCCAGTGGACCAGTGATACAAACCAAGTCTTCCAGTGGACCAGTCATACAAACCAAGTCTTCCAGTGGACCAGTGATACAAACCAAGTCTTCCAGTGGACCAGTGATACAAACCAAGTCTTCCAGTGGACCAGTCATACAAACCAAGTCTTCCAGTGGACCAGTCATACAAACCAAGTCTTCCAGTGGACCAGTGATACAAACCAAGTCTTCCAGTGGACCAGTCATACAAACCAAGTCTTCCAGTGGACCAGTCATACAAACCAAGTCTTCCAGTGGACCAGTGATACAAACCAAGTCTTCCAGTGGACCAGTGATACAAACCAAGTCTTCCAGTGGACCAGTCATACAAACCAAGTCTTCCAGTGGACCAGTCATACAAACCAAGTCTTCCAGTGGACCAGTCATACAAACCAAGTCTTCCAGTGGACCAGTGATACAAACCAAGTCTTCCAGTGGGCCACTGTTATAAACCAAGTCTTCCAGTGGACCAGTGATACAAACCAAGTCTTCCAGTGGACCACTGTTATGAACCAAGTCTTCCAGTGGGCCAGTGATACAAACCAAGTCTTCCAGTGGACCAGTGATACAAACCAAGTCTTCCAGTGGACCAGTGATACAAACCAAGTCTTCCAGTGGACCAGTGATACAAACCAAGTCTTCCAGTGGGCCACTGTTATAAACCAAGTCTTCCAGTGGGCCAGTGATACAAACCAAGTCTTCCAGTGGACCAGTGATACAAACCAAGTCTTCCAGTGGACCAGTGATACAAACCAAGTCTTCCAGTGGGCCACTGTTATAAACCAAGTCTTCCAGTGGACCAGTGATACAAACCAAGTCTTCCAGTGGACCACTGTTATGAACCAAGTCTTCCAGTGGGCCACTGTTATGAACCAAGTCTTCCAGTGGGCCACTGTTATAAATCAAGTCTTCCAGTGGGCCACTGTTATAAACCAAGTCTTCCAGTGGGCCACTGTTATAAACCAAGTCTTCCAGTGGGCCACTGTTATAAACCAAATCTTCCAGTGGGCCACTGTTATGAACCAAGTCTTCCAGTGGACCACTGTTATGAACCAAGTCTTCCAGTGGGCCACTGTTATGAACCAAGTCTTCCAGTGGGCCACTGTTATAAACCAAATCTTCCAGTGGGCCACTGTTATAAACCAAGTCTTCCAGTGGGCCACTGTTATAAACCAAGTCTTCCAGTGGGCCACTGTTATGAACCAAGTCTTCCAGTGGGCCACTGTTATGAACCAAGTCTTCCAGTGGGCCACTGACAACAATATGATGTTCAGTGAGGACAAATTTCAGTTATTAGGCAATGGAAGGATGGAGGAAATAAAAACAAGATCAGAGTACAAGACAAACTCAAACCACTCAATAGAAGGTAAGTAATGTTAGAAACCTGGAAGTAATAATGTCATTAGATCTCGCGTTCAAGAAGCACAACAATGTTATTATCGAAACTGCATGAAAAATGGGAGGCTGGATAACTAGAACTTTCAAAACAAGAGATGCCAACCCAATGATACTCTTCAGTTCACTCGTTCTCTCTAGGCCGGAGTATTTATTGCTGTCTACTAATGGCAACCTTCAAGTCAGGTGAAATTGCTGAGCTTTCTGAAAAATGTAGAGAACCTTTACAGTTCACATAAGCTGAGTCAAACACCTAAATAACTGAGACTGCTTGAGTCATTTGAACTGTACTCCGTAGAATGTAGGCGAGAAAGATACTTCATAATCTACACTTAGAAGATATTGGAGCATTGGTATCGAACTTGCGCACCGAAATTACTACTTATTAACACAATAGGCTTGGCAGACGGTGCAGGATATCTCCGAGGAAAAGCAGGGAAGCGACGAGTACACTGAGAGAGCACTCAATAAGTGTTAAGGGACCAAGACTGTTCAACACCCTCCCTTCATGCATAAAGGTGATTACCAACAAACTCCTAGTTGTCTTCAAGAGGAAACTAGACAGGTTCTTCAAAACAGTTCCTGATCAGCCAGGTTGTGGTGCATATATTGGACTGATGGGCGGCCAGCACTAACAATCTGAGCGATCAGGTCACAAATCTGTATGCTTGGTCTGGGCCGCTGGGGGCACACGAAAATGCCGTGTACACTTGTGATGGTGAACACGAAGACCGTGTACTCATCTATTTGTGGTTTCATGGCTCAAGTTATAGCTCCTGGCATATATGAGAGAGAGAGAGAGATACATACATACGTCTAGAAAGTGATGTAGTGGAGGCAGGAACCATACATTGCTTTAAGACGAGGTATGATAAAGCTAATTTAGCAGGGAGAGGAGGACCTAGTAGCGATCAGTGAAGAGGCGTGGCCAGGAGCTGAGTCTCGACCCCTGCAACCACAATTAGGTGAGTACACACATGCATAATTTAATTCATTCATATAAAAGTAAATAATAATAATCATACTACTACTAATAATATTATTATTAATAATAATGCGTGCCCGCTGCCCGGGTATGTTCTAGAATCTTCTGGTGGCCGCGTTGCCTGACTCCGGAGGGGGTTAGGGGACGTGGCCCTCCCCTTGAGGGGTTGTGACGGGGTAAAGGGTGGTAGTGGACTTATACGGGAGGTGGTGACTGGGGGGAGGGGGTGTCTGACGGGAAGGGGTCAGGTGACGTGTGTTTGTGTGTACTCACCTATTTGTGGTTGCAGGGGTCGATTCATAGCTCCTGGCCCCGCAGTGTGTGTGTACTCATCTAGTTGTACTCACCTGTATGTGGTTGCAGGAGTCGATCACAGCTCCTGGCCCCGCCTCTTCGCTGGTCGCTGCTCGGCCCACTCTCTCCCTCCTCCATAAGCTATATCATCCCTCTTCTTAAAGCTATGTATGGCTCCTGCCTCCACTACAGCACTCTGCAGATTGTTCCACTTCCTGATAACTTTATGACTGAAGAAATACTAACATCCCTGTAACTCATCTGAATCATCAACTTCTAACTGTGTCCCCTTGTGTCTGTGTCTCATCTCTGAAACATCCTGTCTCTGTCCACCTTATCAATTCCTCTCAGTATTTTATGTCGTTGTGGATGAGTACAACGAACTCCCGAGTACCGTCATAGAAGCTAACACGTTGTGTACTTTTAAAAATGGGTTCGATAAATACATGAATGGGTGTGAGTTAGACCTGACTAGCTTGTGCTACTAGGCAGATGCCGTGTTCCTCCCTTAAGTGAATGTGACTGACCTGAACAGGTCAAAGCATTGGCTTAAGTCGGTGGGAGAACTGGACTTGCCTCGCATGGGCCAGTTTTCCTGCTGCAGTGTTCCTTCTTTCTTATGTTCTTATGTCTTCCCTATCCCTCCTGTCCTCCAGTGTCGTCAGGTCGATTTCCCTTAACCTCTCCTCGTAGGACATACCCCTTAGCTCCGGGTCTAGTCTGGTTGCAAACCTTTGCACTTTATCTAGCTTCTTGACGTGCTTGACTAGGTGTGGGTTCCATACTGGTGCATCATACTCCAATATGGGCCTGACGTACACAGTGTACAGAGTCTTGAACGATTTCTTACTGAGGTGTCGGAATGCTCTTCTCAGGTTTGTCAGGCGCCCATATGCTGCAGCAGTTATTTGGTTGATGTGCGCCTCAGGAGATGTGCCCTGTGCTATACTCAAGCAAAGATCCTTTTTCTTGAGTGAGGTTTGCAGTCTTTGCCCCCCTAGCCTGTACTCCGTCTTCGGTCCTCTATGCCCTTCCCCAAGCTTCATGACTTTGCACTTGGTAGTGTTGAACTCCAGAAGCCAGTTGTTGGACCAGGCTTGCAGCCTGTCCAGATCCTTTTGTAGTCCTACCTGATCCTCGTCAACTTGAATTCTCCCAATTAATTTCGCATTGTCTGCAAACAGGGACATCTCTGAATCTATTCATTCCGTCATGTCATTCACATATACCAGAAACAGCACTGGTCCTAGGACTGACCCCTGTGGAACCCCGCTCGTCACAATCGCCCACTCTGACACCTCGTCACGTACCATTACTCGTTGTTTCCTTCCTGTCAGGTATTCCCTGGTCCATTGCAGTGTCTTTCCTATTTGTGTGTGTGTGTGTGTGTACTCACCTAATTGTGGTTGCAGGCGTCGATTCATGGCTCCTGGCCCCGTCTCTTCACTGGCCGCTACTGTGTGTGTGTAAGAGGGTCATCACCCTGGCGTCCCGGTCACAGACCAGATCTGCTGGTCAACCAGACTCTTTTTTTCTAACCAATGTAAGGCACCACAGAACTGACTTTAGGCACTGCCTCCCCTCCCCCCTCTCTTTCTCTCTAAATCACCTCGTTTAACGACCTTTGTCAGTGGGAGGAGCCAGTGACCCTCCTGAACGTATGACGTGAGTCCGAGGCTTGAACGAACCAGTTAAACGCCTTACGTACGTCATACGGACCTTCATGTTCAACGACGCATGTCCGTAGCTCCTTCAACACTGATTCAAGAATATTTTAATTATTATTTTTTAAGTATTAAAGTATTTGTTACTGGTGGTTTACAGGCGGCATACAACCTTAATAACCCTCTTGTAGTCGACAGGCTTGAAACCCCCTTCAACAATAATAGCAAGTATCGCACGAAACGTTTCTGCAATAAGGATACCCTCTGTACGTGTTTTATTCTTTGTATAACAAGTAGGAACGTTTGGTACGTTAGTCGGGGGGTTCTGGGGAGGGGTCGGGAGGGGTGTTAATGGGTAGGGGAGGATTGGATGAGGAGGGGCGGGGGAGGGAAGGAAGTGGCCTGCGCTGACGTTGCCACTGTCCACCAACTAATACTACTTTCCCTCTCGTTAGTTAGTTAGTTACCATTTTGTCCTAGGCACATGTCGATTAGACACTAGGCCTGTTGTATGTGTGTGTGTGTGTATGTGTGTGTGTGTAACGAAACACTTCGAAATGTTTCGGCCCCGCCGGGAATTGAACCCGGGCCCTCCGTGCGTGAAGCAAGAGCGCTAGCCACCATGCCATCGGGGCGTGTATGTATTCACCTAATTGTGGTTGCAGGGGTCGAGACTCAGCTCCTGGCCCCGTGTGTGTGTGTGTGTGTGTGTGTGTGTGATTCTCATTAATGGCGCTAAGGTGTGAGTTGGACCTGACTGGTTTGGGGCAGTAGGGCCGCTGCAGTGCTCCTTCTTACTTATGTTCTTAAGATTTGTATGGTGGTTGTGGTAGTGGTTGTGGTGATGGTGGTGGTAGTGGTTGTGGTGATGGTAGTGGTGGTGGTAGTGGTGATGGTGGTGGTAGTGGTAGTGATGGTGGTGATGGTAGTGGTGGTGGTGGTGGTGGTGGTAGTGGTTGTGGTGATGGTGGTGGTAGTGGTAGTGGTGGTAGTGGTGATGGTGGTAGTGGTGGTAGTAGTGGTTGTGGTGATGGTAGTGGTGGTGGTGGTAGTGATGGTGGTAGTGGTAGTGATGGTGGTGATGGTAGTGGTGATGGTGGTGGTGGTGGTAGTGGTGGTGGTGGTAGTGGTGATGGTGGTAGTGGTTGTGGTGATGGTAGTGGTGGTGGTGGTAGTGGTGGTGGTGGTAGTGGTGATGGTGGTGGTGGTGGTGATGGTAGTGGTGATGGTGGTAGTGGTGGTGATGGTAGTGGTGATGGTGGTGGTGGTGGTGATGGTAGTGGTGGTGATGGTGGTAGTGGTGATGGTGGTGGTGGTGGTGATGGTAGTGGTGGTCTAGGCTCTCACGTGGAGTGTGTGATTACCCCCACCAACCCCACATCTCCCTCCCCCTCCATGACCCCCATCCCCCCCTACAGCATGAATCATACCTCATCATATTTCGTAGACTATACTAGAATCATCGTTTGATAAATAAAATATAATGGTGACCAGTTGATGAGTAAGACACACATGCAACACATAGATATCTTTATTGTTGAAACGTTTCGCCTGCGCAGCAGACTTCATCAGTGCAAGTGGGGAGGTAATTGTGAGGTGGTCAGTCCCTCCTTAAGAATAATAATAGTAACATTAATAATACAACTTATAATAATAATACAACTTATAATAATGATACAACTTATAATAATAATGATACAACTGATAATGACACAATTTTTAATAATGATACAACTTAAACAGACCATAGCTGACATCAGTGACATGCTATATAGAAAGTCCCTGGTTATGTAGAGCATCTCCCGCAACTTAGGTTAATTTTGTCCCCAGGATGCGACCCACTCCAGTCGACTAACACCCAGGTACCTACTTACTGTTAGGTGAACACTGACAGCAGGTGCCTTAAGGAAACACGCCCCCAATGTTTTTACCCGTACCGGGGATCGAACCACGGACCTCAGTGTGTGAGTTAGAAGATGGTTAGTTTCTTAGCGTATAGCAGACGAAGTAACAGGTGAGTGGGTGAAACATGCTGTTCGGGCAAAACGTCCTGGTAATTAGACACATGTGCAACATCTGGGTATCTGTATTATAGATGTTTCTTAGACTACGGTGAAGAGCACCGTAGTCCTCAAGACTACGGTGCTCTTCACCAACTCCAAGGCTGAGGCACTGATTACCTCATCTTTTGTATATAGTTCTACTGTCTCCTTATTATGTCCTTGTATTGTATTGATAAAGCCACTGGAGGGCGAAACGTCTACAAATAAAGACACTAAGATGTTGCCCATGTGTCTAATTATTCACGTTGCTGGTATATTATACCAGATGTCCCGTCAGATGGGCAATAACATCACCGTTCAGATGATCTTGCAAACCTCAGCATCCTCATCTCCCGCTGCAAGTACTGTACTTTCCACCCCCAGAACTTAAGTCTGGATAACCAGTGTTCCCCTGAATTCCTTCATGAATGTTATCTTGGTCACACTTCTGGCGGGTCACCAACTGGAAAAGACCCGGTCCGGGACAACACTGGCGGATCACGTCACTGTATCCGCGCTATCATCACCCCGCTGAGATGTGGGCGACTCGCCTAATTGTGGTTGCAGGGGTCGAGACTCAGCTACTGGCCCCGCCTCTTCACTGATCGCTACTAGGTCCTCTCTCTCCCTGCTCCATGAGCTTTATCATACCTCGTCTTAAAGCTATGTATGGTTCCTGCCTCCACTACATCACTTGCTAGACTATTGCACTTCCTGACAACTCTATGACTGAAGAAATAGTTCCTAACATCCCTTTGACTCATCTGAGTCTTCAACTTCCAACTGTGATCCCTTGTTTCTGTTTCCCCTCTCTGGAACATCTTGTCTCTGTCCACCTTATCTATTCCTCGCAGTATTTTGTATGTCGTTATCATGTCTCTCCTAACCCTCCTGTCAGTCTCTGTGGAATAACTGGAGAATGCCTCTTCTGATCTACTTCAAACTTTCAGAATTGGTGTGTTTTTGCTGAGAGGAAAATTGGCTTTGTAATTGGACCGAGTAAGTAACATTTTACCCATTTTATAAATAAATTGTTAAATAGGATTCTGTGGAGTAATTGGGGAAGAATCACCTTCAACTATTTAATATTCATTCAAATAGCTTTTGCGATTCCCAAGTCAAAATATTTTCAATTTTATTGAGCAAACCTGGATTTTGATCTTAGTGCGATAACTTGATAATGTCTCTTCAGACTGGCTTCAAACTTTTCACTTTGGTGTATCTCGCTTGGAGGAAAGTTCAGACTCTACGTTGCTAATTTAATTTCAACTTAAACCTTGCATAGATGGTATATATGACAGTTGTGCTCGGACTAGTTTTCTAGAAAAAACAATAAAACAAACTAATCTCCTGCTAGAGGATTATTGATAATGAAAACAGAGATGTTGCTGTTTGCCGATATATATATATATATATATATATATATATATATATATATATATATATATATATATATATATATATATATGTCGTGCCTAATAGGTAAAACTGGTCAATTAGCAATAACTCATTTAAAATTAAGTCCTTTTTAAAATTTTCTCTTATACGTTTAAAGATATATTTTTTTTTCATTTATGTTAATGTAAAAAATTTATAATTTTGTACCAAGAGAAACTTTGAAAAGTTACCTAACCTTATTATAACAAGCGCAATTTAATTTAGCCTAACCCAACTAAATATATTTTAGATACGTTAACAATAATTTAATAATAAACAAACACAATGAAATATATATATTTTTCTTTAGATTTAGAATGATTTTTGCGAAATTATTGCATACACAAATTTTCGCTTGTCTTATATGGCAAGAAGAACGTTGCTATTTAAGCCAAAATCGCAAGTTTTACCTAATCGGCACGACATATATATATATATATATATATATGATCTTGTTATTCCTTGTTATAATATAACATAACGATATATGGTATATATAATATACATAATATATATATCATATATAGTATCGAATATAATATCATGCTATATCAGGCATACGTTGTTAGTTCCCTTATTGATCAAGTATCAACATCAACGGACGCTTCGATGCTGGTAATACCAGGAGCTCATGGAGTAAACCAGCTTCATCTGACAACAGGCAGCTTCATGCTGGTACATCACCAGGAGCTTTATGCTGAGTACATCACCAGGGAGCTTCATGCTGAGTACATCACCAGGCAGCTTCATGCTGAGTACATCACCAGGGAGCTTCATGCTGAGTACATCACCAGGGAGCTTCATGCTGAGTACATCACCAGGGAGCTTCATGCTGAGTACATACGTCATGGGTACATCACCAGGAGCTTCATGCTGGTACATCACCAGGAGCTTCATGCTGGAGTACATCACCAGGAGCTTCATGCTGAGTACATCACCAGGAGCTTCATGCTGAGTCATATTATTATTATTATTATGTCATTATTATATATCAAGTATATGTAGAGTAATAATCTGGAGTACATGTACTGAGTATATTATTATTATTATTATCTCATTATTATTATTATAGTTAGTGTATTAATTATTTATGCATATTATCAAGTCATTTATGGGGTTAATATTTCATTACAACTTATTATATACATTGAAAACTTCCTTAATTTCCTTTTACCTTCATCTCATTCTAACAATGTCATCTATCATACTTTACAATTCTCTTACACACTCTCTCTCTCTCTCTCTCTCTCTCTCTCTCTCTCTCTCTCCCCTTTTCTCTCTCTCTCTCTCTCTCTCTCTCTCTCTCTCTCTCTCTCTTCTCTCTTCCCTCTCTCTCTCTCTCTCTCTCTCTCTCTCTCTCTCTCTCTCTCTCTCTCTCTCTCTCTCTCTCTCTCTCTCTCTCTCTCTCTCTCTCTCTCTCTTCGTTCGTAAGCCATTTTGTGGTAATAGATTGACGGTAGAGAATTGAAAAGGCACAATACTGTGGCTGGAACAATTCAGAAATAAGACACATGTGCAACATCTGGGTATCTTTATTGTAGACGTTTCGCCCACCAAGGCCGAGGGACTGATTACCTCCTCTTACGTATGTAGTTCCACGGTCTTCCAATTTTGTCGTTGAATTTGTATTGATAAAGCCACTGGATGGCGACATTTTGGTGGTAGGTAGTGTTAGACGGTGGTAAGTTGTGGTTGGAGGAGGGTAGATGGTGGTAGGTGACGGTAAATAGTGGTAGGAGGAGCAGGTAATCAGCGGTGGCAGGTGGTGGTGGTAGGTGAGGCATATGTGGAATTGTGGTAGGTGATACTAGGATCTGTATGAGAGTGTCATCCATTGAGGACACGGCAAATCTCCAAGAAGATATAAACCAAGTTTTCCAATGGGCAACGGAGAACAATATGATGTTCAATGAAGACAAATTCCAACTACTCCGTTATGGAAAACTGGAGGAAATAATAGCTAGGACTGAGTATATTACAAACTCCAATCACACAATAGAGCGGAAAAGTAATGTGAAGGACCTGAGAGTGGTAATGTCCGAGGACCTCACCTTCAAGGACCACAACAATGCCACTATCACATCTGCGAGGAAACTGATAGAATGGATAATGAGAACATTCAAGACAAGAGATGCTAAGCCAATGATAATCCTTTTTAAATCACTTGTTCTCTCTAGGCTGGAATACTGCTGTACATTAACATCCCCATTCAAGGCAGGTGAAATTGCAGATCTAGAGAATGTACAGAGAACCTTTACTGCACGTATAAGTTCCATCAAACACTTTAACTACTGTGAACGTCTGGAATCACTTGACTTGTACTCACTGGAACGCAGGCGAGAGAGATATATCATAATTTACACCTGGAAGATTCTGGAGGGACTGGTCCCTAACCTGAACACAGAAATCACTTCCTACGAAAGCAAAAGAGTTGGCAGGCGATGTAACATACCCCCATTGAAAAGTAGGGGCGCCACTGGTACACTAAGAGAAAACACAGTAAGTGTCCGGGGCCCAAGACTGTTCAACAGCCTCCCACCAGCCATTTGGGAAATTACCAATAGACCCCTGGTTGTCTTCAAGAGGGAGCTGGACAGATACCTAAAATCAGTACCAGATCAGCCGGGCTGTGGCTTGTACGTTGGACTACGTGCGGCCAGCAGTAACAGCCTCGTTGATCAGGCCCTGATCCACCGGGAGGCCTGGTGATGGATCGGGCCGCGGGGGCGTTGATCCCCAGAATGCCCCCCAGGTAGACACCAGGTGCGAGTGATAGATCGTGGTAAATGATGTACAACAAAAAACAATAGATAGGCAATAGATACAGCGATAACAGGATAGACGAAATAAAAAAAAATATTAGATAGCAAAAGATAAACAGGAGGTGGGAAACAACAGTCGTGAGGGGGGGGAGGTGTTCCGGTGGACCGGAAGCGCGATATAACGTCGCTTCCGGTGGGGCCGGACCAACGGACTGACGTCGCCAGCCACGGGAATTCAGTACCTAGATACGTCAGCTCTTGTTAAGGTGTCGCGGCGCTGACGGTCGCGCTGACGCTAGTGTCAGCCTCCACAACCTTTACTGACGACGGTCGCGCTGACGCTAGTGTCAGCCTCCACAACCTTTACTGACGACGGTGTGACTTTCCCGGACTTAAGAATGATAAGAAGAAGAAGAAGAAGAAGAAAGGTTTTCTTGTAAATATTAACCCTGAGGTTTAGTAACCCAGTAAAGCCACTGTTCCCAGACTGTCTGGCTTATTTCCATACTGGCCCTTTAATCCTCTTCCCCAGGATGCCACCCATGCCAGTCGACTAACACCCAGGTACCTACTTACTGCTAGGCGAACAGTGACAGCAGGTGTATGGAAACATGCCCAATGTTTACATTAGCCCGAGAATCGAACCCCGATCCTGCCCTTGAGGGTACGACCTCTTGTAAGCCTCGTGCTGCCCTAGAAGGTACGACCTGTCGTTCACTCAGCTGGATGTGGGAAATTTCGTAATAAATAAATTTCCTGTCGTCGAAGTTGTCATTTCCCCAAGACTGTAACTTCCTGTGTACCTGGGGCCTGGGGTAGGGGCTACAGCGGAAAGTTACAGCACGGTACAGTAGAAAGCTACAGCGAGAGAGAGAGAATATGGATGTCCTCACCTATTTGTATTCATTTATTTGTGGTACTCACCTAATTGTGGTTGTAGGGGTCGATTCACAGCTCTTGGCCCCCGCCTCTTCACTGGTCGGTACTAGGTCCTCTCTCTCCCTACTCCATGAGCTTTATCGTATATCTTAAAACTATGTATGGATCCTGCCTTCACTACATCACTCTCCAGATTTTTCCACTTCCTGACAACTCTATGACCGAAGAAATGCTTCCTAACATCCCTGTGACTCATCTGAGTCTTCAGCTGTGTCCCATCTCTGGAACATCCTGTCTCTGTCGACCTTGTCAATTCCTCTCAGTATTTTATATGTTGTTATCATGTCCTCCCTATCCCTCCTGTCCTCCAGTGTCGTCAGGTCGATTTCCCTTAACCTCTCCTCGTAGGCCATGCCCCTTAGCTTCGGGACTAGTTTGTTGCAAGCCTTTGCACTTTCTCTAATTTCTTGACGTGCTTGGCTAGGTGTGGGTTCCAAACTGGTGTTGCATACTCCAATATGTGCCTGACGTACACGGTGTACAGTGTCTTGAACGATTTCTTACGAGGTGTCGGAATGCTATTCTTAGGTTTGCTAGGCGCCCATATGTTGCAGCAGTTATTTAGCTGATGTGCGTTTCAGATGTGCTCGGTATAATGCTCACCCCAAGATCCTTTTTCCTGAGTGAATTTTGCAGCCTTTGACCTCCAGGTAGACCTCTTTCGTTGTGCTAAGGTTGTGCTTATGCTGTGTACTCACCTAGTTGTACTCACCTAGTTGGGGTTTCAAAGCTCCTGGCCCCGCTTCTTCACTGGTCGCTACTAGGTCACTCTTCCTGCTCCATGAGCTGTATCATACCTCTTCTGTTTGTTTGTGTGTGTGTGTGGTGAGGGAGGGGGGGGGCACAAGTATGCCAGACAACACGCGGAAAAACTGAAGGGATTTTCCCCTCGCCAAATAATGTAGTAGGATAAATATATCTGGTAACACTTTCTGCTGTTCGCAAAGCTCCTTTACGCCTCCTCTTCCCATTTTCCCACGCCAGGAGATAGGCTACGCACCTCTCCATACGCAACTGGAAGGCAGCATAGTGGACCCACGGAGGTAAACCTCGGTAGGAAGTTGCTACTTCCGTTGCAAGAGAGAGACAGAGTGGATGTTTGTGTTAGAGACCTTGAGATATCTCGTTCACTCTCGCCTAACCTCGACCTTTTAGGACCACGTCAGTGGTGCAAAACACCAGACTCTGTCCACCCTCCCCAGGCACTGTGTTCAAGTGTTGCTGATGTGTTGTTGTTGCAACTACACCAGCACGTTCCTGCAGGAACACCCCAGCACATTCCTGCAGGAACCCCTTAGCATATTCTTACAGGAACACCACTAGCACATTCCTGCAAGAACGCCCCAGCACATTCTTGTTGGAACACCACCAGCACAGTCCTGTTGGAACACCGCCAGCACATTCCTGTTGGAACACCACCAGCACATTCCTGTTGGAACACCACCAGCACATTCCTGTTGGAAAACCGCCAGCACATTCATGTTGGAACACCGCCAGCACATTCCTGTTGGAACACCGCCAGCACATTCATGTTGGAACACCGCAGCACATTCCTGCTGGAACACCGCCAGCACATTCCTGCTGGAACACCGCCAGCACATTCCTGCTGGAACACCGCCAGCACATTCCTGTTGGAACACCGCCAGCACATTCCTGCTGGAACACCGCCAGCACATTCCTGTTGAAACACCGCCAGCACATTCCTGCTGGAACGTTCTTTATTGTCGATCTTTTATTGATTCTTTATTGACGACTTTGATAAAGCTCTATACAGAATAAAGCTTGATAAAGCTCTAATCAGAATAAAGCTTAACTTGATAAAGCTCTACAAAGAATTAAGCTTAATTTGATAAAGCTCTACACAGAATAAAGCTTAACTAGATAAACTTAACATGAAATGTGTTGTAAATCAGGTTCGATCCGAGGAAGAGGAGGAAGAGGAGGAGGATTCGCTGGCTCAAGACCAGCAATGAAAACGATGGGAAACCGCAGCAATTTTTTTAAGAAATTAAGGATAGTTTACCATTAAAATATAAAATAATAACTTTTCTAAATATTTTTTTTAATTATAAAATATGTAAATTATAATTAATTTAAAATGTAAAGAAAATACAAAGTAAAAGTAAAAGACAATTTTAATTTTTATTTGAATTATTTTAAGAAAAACTAAAAGCATAGTATAAAATAATGAAGGATTGAGTTTTTTGATGAGTGAATTTTTGAAAATTCATATTTTGTCATTTTTTTTTTAACAATATTTTAATAAATCGTAGGATTTCGTCACCCTATTCTTTTTTTTCCGCTTTTGAAAGTGAATATGGAACTGAATAACTATACCCGAAGAGATATTCTGAGTAAAGAAACCTAATTCTAGGAAGGAA
>WNWK01000483.1:112500-117500 GCA_009830355.1 Cherax destructor
GAGGTGTATGGCACTCAGTGTATATACCGAGGTGTATGGCACTCAGTGTATATACCGAGGTGTATGGCACTGTGTATATACCGAGGTGTATGACACTCAGTGTATTTACCGAGGTGTATGGCACTCAGTGTATATACCGAGGTGTATGGCACTCAGTGTATATACCGAGGTGTATGTCACTCAGTGTATATACCGAGGTGTATGGCACTCAGTGTATATACCAAGGTGTATGACACTCAGTGTATATACCGAGGTGTATGGCACTCGGTGTATATACCGAAGTGTATGGCACTCAGTGTATATACCGAGGTGTATGGCACTGTGTATATACCGAGGTGTATGACACTCAGTGTATTTACCGAGGTGTATGGCACTCAGTGTATATACCGAGGTGTATGACACTCGGTGTATATACCGAGGTGTATGGCACTCATTGTATTTACCGAGGTGTATAGTACTGTGTATATACCGAGGTGTATGGCACTCAGTGTATATACACTGAGATTTTACTTTAATCCCTATTTGAAGTATGAAAGTGTTCTTGTCTGGTGGTGAATTAAGTTAGGTGGAGCGTTAATGACCCTCGTGTAGTCGATAGGATTTAAACCCCATCAACCAAAGTGTAACTTGTTTACCACCAGTCAAGGATATTTTAACCCACTCTCTGGCTACCTGGAATCTACTGGTCTAACTGGAGACTACCTTGAAACTACCTGGAGTCTACCTGGAGTCTATCTGGATCCTACTTGGAGGGTGTTCCGGGGGTTAAATTCCCGCGGCCTGATTAACCAGGCCTTCCGGTGAACCAGGGCCTGATTAACCAGGCCTCCCGGTGAACCAGGGCCTGATTAACCAGGCCTCCCGGTGAACCAGGGCCTGATTAACCAGGCAATCTAGCTTACGAACCATAGCCCGGCTGGATAGGAACTGATTTTAGGAACCTATTGAGTTTTCCCTTGAAGACAACCAGGGGTTTATTGGTAATCCTCCTAATATATGATGGGAGGCTGTTGAATAGTCTTGGGCCCCTTACACGTATTGTGTTGTCTCTCGGTATACTCATGAAGCCCCTGCTTTTCATTGTGGATATATTGCATCATGTGCCTAGCCTTTTGCTTTCGTAGGGATTTCTGTGTACAGATTTGGGACCAATCCCTCTAGGACTTTCCAGGTAAAACTTATGATGTATCTTTCTCGCCTGCGTTCCAGGGAGTACAGGTCAAGGGACTTCAAACATTCTCAGTAACTTAGGTGCTTGACTAAACCTATATGTGTAGTGAAAGTTTTCTGTGCATTCTCATGATCTACGTTTTCACCAGCCTTGAAAGGGGCCGTTAGTGTACTGCAGTATTCCAGCCTAGAGAGAACAAGGGACTTAGAAGATCATCATTGGCTTGGCATCACTTGTTCTGAAGGTTCTCATTATCCATCCTTTCATTTTCCTGGAGTTATTCAACCTATTTTTTAAGGTTCTCGCTGCTCGGGAGTTTGTTCCATTTATTTGCAACTCTATTGACAAGCCAATGTTTTTTTGTATCCTTTCAAAACCTAAATGTGTCCAACTTGAACTTATTGCTGCGAGTTAGGTAAGACTGGTCAGGAAACAGGACAACTGTGTGCTGACGCAGGTCTTAGTTATATGATGACCCGCCCATTGGAGCTTTTGGTCATCTGACCGAAGCCTTCAGCTGGCTTACCCCTCCACTCAATTCAGTGCCTTCTGTCCTCGTAGGACTGATTTCTGATACATGGAATCGACTTCATCATTCTTCTCTGCGTGTTTTCCAACACATTAATATCCATTCTGTAATACGCAGTTAAGCAGATATAAGGGGGAGGGTTAGAGTCTATGGACAATACGAGGGTTATTAAGGCTGCAGTGTACCTGTCCACTACCAGTCAAGAATACTTTAATCGCCAAAATAGGGTTTAAATCAACCTCTCAGTGTATATACACTGAGAGATTTACACCTTTTAGTGTATATAATTTAATTCTGACAGGTGCATTGCAGCAAGGTTTTTTTAATTCTCTGACGTGCTTAAATATACGTTTATATTGGTTTATGTAACATAGTCTAACCTAACCCAACCCAACCCAACCTAGCCTGATCTAAATTAACCCAGCCACTTGTAGACGACCAGCTCATCCAGGTCTTCACTGCCGTCTATACGGTTCTTCTTTGTGGACAAATGGTTCATAGAACCGACTGAGTCACTTGTGAAACACTTGACTTTCTTTACTGTGGAAGACGTTTCGCCCACCAGTGGCTTCCTCAGTCCGGTGAGGCGATGAATGGTGGGAGATGAGAGGGAGTTTGAGGTAATCAAACCATACCACGGGTGGGGTTCGAACCCGCGGTCAGATGTGATCAGATGTGATCTTCTCCAGTCGTCACAAGTTGCTGTGGTGTTTATAACATTCCTGGGAGGTATGTTATTAATGTTGTACTTAAATGATGTACAGTAACGACAAGAAGAAGAATTAGACACACAACATCTGGGTATCTTTATTGTAGACGTTTCGCCCTCCAGTGGCTTTATCAGTACAAATCAAGGACATAATTGGAAAACAGAACTACAAAAGATGAGGTACTCATCGTAGTCTTGAAGACTTCAAGACTGTGGGACTGATTACCTCAACTTTTGTGTATAGTTCTACTGTTTTCCTATTATGTCCTTGAATTTGTATTGATAAAGCCACTGGAGGGCGAAACGTCTACAATAAGGATACCCAGATGTTGCACCTGTGTCTAAATCATCAATCGAATATTGTGAATACAACACCGGAGACCGTAGTTCTGGAGTAATCAGTCCGTCAACCTTGGTAGGAGGTGGTCAGTCCCTCAGGCTACAGGGACTGACCACCTCCTACCAAGGGTGACTCCTCGTAAATACAATAATAATAAAAACGTGGATTAGATTTTGCCACCGAAGTGGCTAGTTTACTGCGCACCCCAGATCCACCCTGTGGACGGCAGCGCAAGAGCATATGGATACATAAAAGGCCTAGGAACTAGGCCCCAAAAGGGTTAACAGGAGTACATTTGGATTTATATCTAGAGTTGACTGATCAATGTGGTAAATGCTATAATATTACTATCAGTCAGGGTGACGTTCCCAGTGCTCTCACTGTGATGGGAAATCGATAGGTACTCCACCTTAAAGGTGTGCGTCGGCTCTCGTTTTCCTTCGTAGAGACGCACCTTTAAACGTTTTTTTCTCTTCTCCATAAACGACGACATTAGCAGCATTTCTCGCAGCCTCTAAGACGTTTTGAAGCGCCACTAAATATGTGGCCGCATTAAAAGAAAAAGAAACAAGTCGGTCAGCGACCCGGAAAGGTGTTTTGCGTAAGGCACCAAGCCAGCAGTCCCTCGAAACGTCGTCCCCCAGAGAAATACTGAGTCAACACTGCCTGGCTGGTAGCAAGTAGGCGAATGTCTGCCACTACCTTGAGCGAAATGGACATGAGTGCATTCTTTTAGTACACTCGTATATATCAGGAGTGTGAGAGGAGGCAGGCTATGCTCGTATATAAGGGCAGGAGAGCGTAGTAGTAGCAGCAGTAGTAGTAGCAGTAGTAGTAGCAGCAGTAGTAGTAGCAGTAGTAGTAGCAGCAGTAGTAGCAGCAGTAGTAGGTTAGGTAAGGTTCGTCAGGAAATAGAACAGGTGTTTCCTGACGCGGGTCTTAGTCAGATGATGACCCACAGCTGGAGCTTTTGGTCATCTGACCGAGGCCTTAGTAGTAGTAGTAGTAGTAATAATAGTAGAAATAGTAGTAGTAATAATAGTAGTAGTAGTAGTAGTAATAGTAGTAGTAATAATAATAGTAGAAATAGTAGTAGTAATAGTTAGTAGAAATAGTAGTAATAGTAGTAGAAATAGTAGTAGTACTATTAGTAGTAGTAATAGTAGTAGTGTTAGTAGTAGTAATAATAAATAATCATTATAGAGATGTCAAGAACGTCTTGAACATAAACATAGGCAGAACGTTTAATACACAATTATCCCGAAAATTAAGACGACGTTTCCCTCGTGGTCGCTTCTTTTTAACCTGGATATATTTTATGTGAATCCGAGGGAAAATGAACGTTATTTTTTTTAGAAGGCGAAAAGAGATTTCATTGATGTTTCTCCACTTGAACCTTTTTACCCCTTTTTCGTTATTCTTTCACTTCTCTCTGTCTTATTACACTTCCTTCTTCCTTCTTTGCCCTACTTTCTCTCTCTACCCTTTTTCCTTCCTTCCTACTCCCCTCTTTCCTCTTCCCCTTCATCTTCCCTTCCCTCCCCTCCCCTTCCTCTTCCCCCTCTTCTTCCTCCCTTCCCTTCCTCTTCCCCCTCCTCTTCCTCTTCCTTCCCCTCCTTCAGAGTGTACGTGCCGCCACGAAAGTTCAGGTGAAGTTTGTGACGTGTCTCTCAGAGGGTCGTGTTGCTGGCCAAGGCTGCCTGGCTCTCTTGAGGGTTGGCACTCTTCCTTTATCCACGTGGCACTGTCTTCCCCCTACCTCCTACCAGATACTGTATCCTACTCCCTTCTTCCAGGCACTGTCTCCCCCACTAGGTACTGTCCTGCAGGTACTGTCCCTCAGCTGCGGGGTACTGTTCTCCGCCAGGCACTTGATGTTCTTCTAACACGCTGTTTTCCACTGTCCCAACATCTTTCCCACCACTATCCTCTAAACTCTATCCTTCTGTGCCTCTCTACACACTACGCAACCATCTACATCCCTACACGACCCTCTACACACCTACACGACCCTCTACACACCTACACAATCCTCTACACACACACAGGTTTGCAACGAGACTAGTCCCGGAGCTAAGGGGTATCTCCTACGACGAGAGGTTAAGAGAACTCGACCTGATGACACTGGAGGACAGGAGAGATAGGGGAGACATAATTACGACATATAAAATACTGAGAGGAATTGACAGGGTGGACAGAGATGGGATACAACAACAAGAGGACGCAATTGGAAGTTGAAGACTCAAATGAG
>WNWK01000483.1:122500-155000 GCA_009830355.1 Cherax destructor
ATATTTCTCAGCCAGTCACTAAGAACCAGGAAGGAAAAATTATAGAGGATCGTCTTTTTTAGTTAAAGAGATATATTACGTACAACAAGTCAAATGATTAGTTTCATAATGGGTTGAGGGACTATAACCCAGTGTTATGGTAGGTAAGCAAGTTAGAGTACAGGGTGTTTTAAATATATGTACCCAGTTTTAAAGCAAATCGCTTTAAATTTAGGTCCATCAATTTAAAACACTCCGTAATAATAAAATATTTAAAAGGTTCATGATCTGCTTACAGTCATAATAACTTGTTTATACAGACGTGAATTCAGTAACAAAAAAGAATTGCAATGTTCTTTATATGTGACTTAAAATTATTTATAATTTATATTTTAACAAGGAATGGTTGAATTTAGACGAGTTTAAGTGGTTAGGAGTTATTTACAATAAGCAAAAACAGAGTATTTTTACCGCATGACTGGTAATATGCCACTGTGGACAAAATACTGTGACATTTCTTGATCTCAGGACGACGTTTCGCTCCGACTTGGACCATTAAGTAACCGATAAATGAGACATTTGTGCAACATTTGGGTATCTTTATTCTTGAAACGTTTCGCCAGCCAGTGGCTTCTTGACCCCACTGGCGGGCGAAACGTTTCCAGAATAAAGATACCCAAATGTTGCTCAAGTGTCTCATTTATCAAACTGTCGGTTTTCTAAGACATTTATCCACATTAACAAGTTAATAGTCATAGTGGGAGCGAAACGTCGTCATAAGTTTCGCTCTCCTATGTGTGGGTTATTTGTGCATTGTTCCAGTCACTGTGTTGTGACTTTTGTTCATCGCGAAGAGACGTGGTACAATCCCTTGAGAAAGGAAGCGAAGAGATGGAGAGCAACAAGAGGAAGGATGGGAAGAAGGAAGAGGGATGGAGGAGAAGGAAGAGGAGGGATGGAGAAAGGAAAAGGTAATCAGGAAAGTAGGTAACAGGTAAATCAGGACTGCCACCAGGAGTGCCACCAGGAGTGCCACCAGGAGTGCCACCAGGAGTGCCACCAGGAGTGCCACCAGGAGTGCCACCAGGAGTGCCACCAGCAGTGCCACCAGCAGTGCCACCAGCAGTGCCACCAGGACTGCCACCAGTAACACCACCACAATTAACACAACCGGTCATACTGATATCCAATGAGCAGTTTACAGCATCATCAATGTCAGTGAGTGGCAGTTAACTCTAGTACACATGTGCAGGTATGTAAACTACTCACCACCTGAGTCATCCCACCAAGTCATCCCACCTGAGTCATCTCACTGAGTCACTATCTCTGATGTAACCCTTCTTCAGTGTTTACACCGCGTCACTCGTAACTTTCGTATAATTTTCCCGTGGAAATCACTCAGTCATATCCACTAACCCTTCAGTCGCCCTACTGCTGAAATCTCCCAGCCAGTCGTCAACAGCAAGGGCCCATTTGATCTTAATAACACCCTCAATCACACAGCAATGACGTGTAATCACACACCCCATTAACACCCATCTCACTTCATGGACATAATTCCAGTCACACCTCAGAGGTAACTGTACCTTCATCCACTATGCTCATCCACTATTATCCTTTTCTGTTTCATCCATACAGTTGCAAGTATTACAAGGTATCTTCCATACCTGCTGGAAGTCGTGTGTTGTGGGAGAAATTCCAGTCTTGCTGGAAGTTGTCTTGTGGGAGATGCTAAGCCTATATAAGTCATACAATGAAAAATGAGAAGCAATCATATTTGATCTGAAGAAGGGAGGGATACCTTCAGTTCCTTGGATGAAGAGCCCCTCAACAGCATCCTCCTTGAAGAGACACGTCATTGAGTGCCTCAATGCAAAACCACCTTAATCTGTCACTCTACTATCATGACCACTTGTGGCACTCTCAGACAGCCAGAGACCCTGGCACACAAGTAATCTTTTCGTGTGAATCACCACACACAAACACACACACACACACACGGGAGCTGAGACTCGACCCCTACAACCACATACAGATGAGTACACACACACCATTGTTGCTGGGCACTAGTTCTCCATATGCCAATTTTAAACCCATCTCTCACATTCTCTGAGCCCCACGTCAGGCACTGTGCATGACGTGACGTCAGAGCGCCGATAAACACCAGCCATGCAATACAAAAAAAATACAATACATTATTTTTTCAAGAGAGTTTGGGTAACATAAGTCGTGTCAAATATATACACAAGATGGTACCTAAGACATATGTGCAACAGTTAGGTATCTTTATTCCGAAACTTTTCGCCTACATAGTAGGCTTTTTCAGTCGAGTACAGAGGCAGCAGAAGTAGTAGAGATGTGAAGACGATGTCATCAGTCCATCAGCCTTGAAGATGTAGTTTTGAGGTGGTCAGTCCCACAGCCTGGAGAAGAGTTTTGCTCTATATCATAGTCATACACACAAGAGCCCAGAGCTATCAAGAACATCTCGAACAGAAACGGAAGAGCCAAAGTTTCGCTCAAAATGACTTGATAATGACCTTCATGGGCGAGATGTGTTCCAACTTGCCTAACCCAGAGGCGAAACCGCCTTTGAGTCATGGTAGATGGAATCTTGACAAGAATATCTCTCTCTCTCTCTCTCTCTCTCTCTCTCTCTCTCTCTCTCTCTCTCTCTCTCTCTCTCTCTCTCTCTCTCTCTCTCTGGTGGCCCGGTCCTGGACCAGGCCATCTGGTGGATCAGGGCCTGATCATCCAGGCTGTTTTACTCCTGGCAGCACGCAGTCCAACGTACGAACTACGGCCCGGCGGGTGAGGAACTGGAACGCACGCACGTACACGTACACCCACACGCACGTACAGTACACCAACGCATGACGAAGTGTAAATCTCTGCATTAACCTGACCCCGTTCTCTGCTGATGATTCACACACACACACACACACACACACAGGAGCCATGACTCGACCCCTGCAACCACAACTAGGTGAGAACACACACACACATCAGAAATAAATATAAAACAAATATTATGTCACTGACACTACCTTAAAATAAAAAAAAATAAATCAGGTAAATAAAAGAACTGCCGAGTGTAGGAGAGAGAGAGAGAGAGAATAAGAAAGAAAGGAGGATTAACAATTTTGGGGAAAAAAATCCTCTCAAGTTATGGAACTGGGTATACAATTTTTTTTAATTTTATTGATAAGTGAGCAAAATAATGATAGTAGTAATAATCAATACTAGACCTAGTGTTAACTAGAACCCTGTTAATACTAGATCTAGTGATAACTAGAACCCTGTTAATACTAGATCTAGTGATAACTAGAACCCTGTTAATACTAGATCTAGTATTAACTAAGACCCTGTTAATACTAGACCTAGTGTTAACTAGAACCCTGCTAATACTAGATCTAGTGTTAACTAGAACCCTGCTAATACTAGATCTAGTGTTAACTAGAACCCTGCTAATACTAGATCTAGTGTTAACTAGAACCCTGCTAATACTAGATATAGTGTTAACTAGAACAATACCAGATCTAGTGTTAACTAGAACCCTGTTAATGCTAGACCTAATGTTAACTAGAACCCTGTTAATGCTAGACCTAGTGTTAACTAGAACCCTGTTAATACTAGACCTAGTATTAACTAGGACCCTGTTAATACTAGACCTAGTGTTAACTAGAACCCTGCTAATACTAGATCTAGTGTTAACTAGAACAATACCAGATCTAGTGTTAACTAGAACCCTGTTAATACTAGATCTAGTGTTAACTAGAACCCTGTTAATACTAGACCTAGTATTAACTAGGACCCTGTTAATACTAGACCTAGTGTTAACTAGAACCCTGCTAATACTAGATCTAGTGTTAACTAGAACAATACCAGATCTAGTGTTAACTAGAACCCTGTTAATGCTAGACCTAGTGTTAACTAGAACCCTGTTAATGCTAGACCTAGTGTTAACTAGAACCCTGTTAATACCAGAAATAGTGTTAACTAGAACCCTGTTAATGCTAGACCTAGTGTTAACTAGAACACTATTAATACAAGAATACTGTTAATACTAGACCTAGTGTTAACTAGAACATTGTTAATACTAGACCTAGTGTTAACTAGAACATTGTTAATACTAGACCTAGTATTAACTAGAACACTATTAATACTAGACCTAGTGTTAACTAGAACACTATTAATACTACACCTAATGTTAACTAGAACACTTAATACTAGACCTGGTGTTAACTAGAACACTATTAATACTAGACCTAATGTTAACTAGAACACTTAATACTAGACCTGGTGTTAACTAGAACACTATTAATACTAGACCTAGTGTTAACTAGAACACTTAATACTAGACCTAGTGTTAACTAGAACACTGTTAATACTAGACCTAGTGTTAACTAGAACAGTGGGCGAAATTTGCAACATAAACTAGCTATCTAAATTCACTAGCTAAGAGTGATCATGTCTTATTGAAACTAAAGTATGCTCTTAAATATAACTTAAATATAACTAACTTACATATAATTTAAATGTAATTTAAGTATAGTTTAAATATAACTTAAATATAATTTAAATGTAACTTAAATATAATTTAAATATAACTTAAATATAATTTAAATATAACTTAAATATAATTTAAATATAACTTAAATATAATTTTATCTTAAATATAACTTAAATATAATTTTATCTTAAATATAACTTAAATATAATTTAAATATAACTTAAGAGATGAGAAAGTAACACAAACAGGGAGAACTATGTTAAAAGATAAGAAATTTAAATTAGAATAATTTAGAGAAGGTAATTGAACTATGGGAAGAATAGCACGGAAATAATGTAAGTAAAGAGTCGTGTAAATTATATATGAATGAAATTAAACAGTTTATAACAAAAAAAATGAATATAAGAGGAAATGAATTCAGATTAAGACGTAATAAATGAATGTCAGTGAATAGAAAAAGGAACTAGAGGCTGGAACTGTGGTCTGAAAATTGACTGGCGGAAGAGAGATGGACTTGTCAGTTTTTTGGGGGACCATTTTTCAAGCCTCTAGCCCATTCTTCTGTTTATAAGACGGAATAATTAGGAAAGGGTTTTAATGTGAGGTGCTGAAGACGTATATATATATATATATATATATATATATATATATATATATATATATATATATATATATATATATATATATATATATATATATATATGTCGTGCCGATTAGGTAAAACTTGCGATTTTGGCTTAAATAGCACGCTCAACTTGCCATATAAGACAAGTGAAAATTTGTGTATGCAATAATTTCGCCAAAATCATTCTGAACATAACGAAAAAATATATTTCATTGTGTTTGTTTATTATTAAATTAATGTTAACGTATCTAAAATATATTTAGTTGGGTTAGGCTAAATTAAATTGCGCTTGTTGTAATAAGGTTAGGTAGGTTTTCAAAGTTTCTCTTGGAACAAAATTATAAATTCTTACATTAACATAAATGAAAAAATATATCTTTAAACGTATAAGAGAAAATTTTAGAAAGGACTTAATTTTAGATGAGTTCTTGCTAATTGACCAGTTTTACCTAATCGGCACGACATATATATATATATATATATATATATATATATATATATATATATATATATATATATATATATATATATATATATATATATATATATTAAAAAGGATTTTGAGTCAATATAAGAAGTCTGTCAGATTTTTTGTCAGAAACAGAAGGTCAAAATTAAATATACATGAATGAAGAGGGAGATCGAAAAAAATAAAAATACGTAAACGATTTTTTTATTCTAGATACTAAAAGGTGAACAAAATGTTTAAGACAAGGTAGAAAGCAGTTAAGACGATGGCAGAATCACGGAAGTACAGGAGGGAGTGAGGGAGGTATTAAACAAAGTTAGAGCAAGCAGTAACAAGGTGTCCTGGACCAACTGGCTAGTCATGTGTGTGTGTGTGTGTCTTATAAAACACACAGAAGATAAGAAACTAAGAAACATTGCCCTGTTATTGTTACTGCAAACACTGAAGACAGGACACTACAAACACAGCTCTACTCCTGGAAGTACTGAAAGGTAATGCCAGACACGAAATCTGACAGACACAAGCATACATCTCAAGGTGACCCTCCACCAGCATCACACAATTAGATAGAAGCAGCATCACCATGCACCAACATCACACAGAGATACAGGCAGCATCACCATGCACCAGCATCACAAGGAGATACAGGCAGCATCACCATGCACCAGCATCACAAGGAGATACAGGCAGCATCACCATGACACCGTCTAAGACTTGCATAACACACGTCACCTTGACAGGCACAACAACAATATCAACACACCTTGACGGCAGATAGTGCCAAGGGAACTATAGTTTCTGCCACCTGTTATTTTATATATTTTTTTTCCTTGCTTAGAGATTAGATTTAGATTTTTGCCGCCGAAGTGGCTAGTTTATTGTGCACCCACATGTCCATCCTGTGGATGGTAGTGGCTAGTTTATTGTGCACCTCGTATCCATTCTGTGCACAAGAGCATAGGGATACACAAAAGGCCTAGGAACTAGGCCTGTATTTATATCTACAATTGTCGTACCTGTTGCAAGCAGATTTAGTTCATAAAATATATTTCCTTAAAATATTGACCATCATTGCAAATTCATCAACGTTTTGGATACGATTTAAACCCCGTCATAAGGATTTGGGCTTTTCAACGGACTGAAACAGTCAGAAATAAGGACACATAAACGTACGTTGCGTTATGGAAAACATGATATATTCAGAAACTTACGACTTCCAGTAGGAATGAAGTTTATTATTATTATTATTATTATTATTATTATTATTATTATTATTATTATTATTATTATTCACCCTGCGCGGGAGGGAAGCCAAGACCATGCGGTACCCCGCGACGTGTTGGTACACGGGGTACCACGTGCGTGTCTCACCACGTGCTATTGTTTACATGAGTGTGCACGAGGGAGCCAGGCACTGAGGCACTGCCACCCGGTCTCTCCCACACTGTAACCCCTGCATGGACCATAGTTCGTGGTCCACCGGTTCTTCCCTAACACTGTATACATGGTTATCTCTCACTGTGGGAACCTCACAGTGTGGAATTACCTTTGTAGCAGCTTGGGTATTTACCTTTGTACTAGCTCTTGGCACTCACCTTTGTACTAACCCTGGGTACTTGTCTTTGTAATAGCCCTGGATGCTTACCTTTGTACTAGACCTGGGTACTTTTCTTTGTACTAGCCCTGTGCACTTTCCTTTGTACCAACCCTGGTCACTTACCTTTGTACTAGCCCTGGGCACTTACCTTTGTACTAGCCCTGGGCACTTACCTTTGTACTAGTCCTAGGCACTTACCTTTGTACTAGCCCTGGGCACTTACCTTTGTACTAGTCCTGGGCACTTACCTTTGTACTAGCCCTGGGCACTTACCTTTGTACTAGCCCTGGGTACTTACCTTTGTACTAGTCCTGGGCACTTACCTTTGTACTAGTCCTGGGCACTCACCTTTGTACTAGCCCTGGGTACTTACCTTTGTACTAACCATGGGCACTTACCATTGTACTAGTCCTGGGCACTTACCTTTATACTAGTCTGGGGACTTACCTTTGAACTAGTCCTGGGCACTTACCTTTGTACTAGCCCTGGGTACTTTGTACTAGCCCTGGGCACTTACCTTTGTACTAGTCCTGGGCACTTACCTTTGTACTAGCCCTGGGCACTTACCTTTGTATTAGCCCTGGGCACTTACCTTTGTACTAGTCTGGGCACTTACCTTTGTACTAGTCCTGGGCACTTACCTTTGTACTAGTTCTGGGCACTTACCTTTGTACTAGCCCTGGGTACTTACCTTTGTACTAGCCCTGGGCACTTACCTTTGTACTAGCCCTGGGTACTTACCTTGTACTAACTCCCGGGCATTTACCATTGTACTAGTCCTGGGCACTTACCTTTATACTAGTCTGGGGACTTCCTTTGAACTAGTCCTGGGCACTTACCTTTGTACTAGCCCTGGGTACTTTGTACTAGCCCTGGGCACTTACCTTTGTACTAGTCCTGGGCACTTACCTTTGTACTAGACCTGGGCACTTACCTTTGTATTAGCCCTGGGCACTTACCTTTGTACTAGTCTGGGCACTTACCTTTGTACTAGTCCTGGGCACTTACCTTTGTACTAGTTCTGGGCACTTACCTTTGTACTAGCCCTGGGTACTTACCTTTGTACTAGCCCTGGGTACTTTGTACTAGCCCTGGGCACTTACCTTTGTACTAGTCCTGGGCCCTTACCTTTGTACTAGCCCTAGGCACTTACCTTTGTATTAGCCCTGGGCACTTACCTTGTACTAGTCTGGGCACTTTTTTTTTTTTTTTTTTTTTTTTTTTTTTTTTTTTTTTTTTTTTTTTTTTTTTTTTTTTTTTTTTTAAAAAAAAAAAAAAAAAAAAAAAAAAAAAAAAAAAATCCTGGGCACTTACCTTTGTACTAGCCCTGGGCACTTACCATTGTACTAGTCCTGGGCACTTACATTTGTACTAGTCTGGGCACTTACCTTTGTACTAGTCCTGGGCACTTACCTTTGTACTAGTCCTGGGGGGGGGGGGGGGGGGGGGGGGGGGGGGGGGGGGGGGGGGGGGGGGGGGGGGGGGGGGGGGGGGGGGGGGGGGGGGGGGGGGGGGGGGGGGGGGGGGGGGGGAAAAAAAAAAAAAAAAAAAAAAAAAAAAAAAAAAAAAAAAAAAAAAAAAAAAAAAAAAAAAAAAAAAAAAAAAAATTACCTTTGTACTAGTCCTGGGCACTTACCTTTGTACTAGCCCTGGGCACTTACCTTTGTATTAGCCCTGGGCACTTACCTTTGTACTAGTCTGGGCACTTACCTTTGTACTAGTCCTGGGCACTTACCTTTGTACTAGTCCTGGGCACTTACCTTTGTACTAGCCCTGGGTACTTACCTTTGTACTAACCCTGGGCATTTACCATTGTACTAGTCCTGGGCACTTACCTTATACTAGTCTGGGACTTACCTTGAACTAGTCCTTGGCACTTACCTTTGTCAGCCCTGACTTCTAGTCCTGGGCACTTACCTTGTACTAGTCCTGGGCACTTACCTTTGTACTAGCCCTGGGCACTTACCTTGTATAGCCCTGGGCACTTACCTTTGTACTAGTCTGGGCACTTACCTTTGTACTAGTCCTGGGCACTTACCTTTGTACTAGTCCTGGGCACTTACCTTGTACTAGCCCTGGGACTTACCTTGTACTAGCCCTGGGCACTTACCTTGTACTAGCCCTGGGTACTTTGTACTAGCCCTGGGCACTTACCTTGTACTAGTCCTGGGCACTTACCTTGTACTAGCCCTGGGACTTACCTTTGTATAGTCCTGGGCACTTACCTTGTACTAGTCTGGGCTTACCTTGTACTAGTCCTGGGCACTTACCTTTGTACTAGTTCTTGGCACTTACCTTTGTACTAGCCCTGGGTACTTACCTTTGTACTAGCCCTGGGCACTTACCTTTGTACCAGTCCTGGGTACTTACCTTTGTACTAGCCCTGGGCACCCACCTTTGTACTAGTCCTGGGCACTTACCTTTGTACTAGTCCTGGGCACTTACCTTTGTACTAGTCCTGGGCACTTACCTTTGTACTAGTCCTGGGCACTTACCTTTGTACTAGTCCTGGGCACTTACCTTTGTACTAACCCTGGGCACTTACCATTGTACTAGTCCTGGGCACTTACATTTGTACTAGTCTGGGCACTTACCTTTGTACTAGTCCTGGGCACTTACCTTTGTACTAGTCCTGGGCACTTACCTTTGTACTAGCCCTGGGTACTTTGTACTAGCCCTGGGCACTTACCTTTGTACTAGTCCTGGGCACTTACCTTTGTACTAGCCCTGGGCACTTACCTTTGTATTAGCCCTGGGCACTTACCTTTGTACTAGTCTGGGCACTTACCTTTGTACTAGTCTGGGTACTTACCTTTGTACTAGTCCTGGGCACTTACCTTTGTACTAGTCCTGGGCACTTTCCTTTGTACTAGCCCTGGGCACTTTCCTTTGTACTAGTCTGGGCACTTACCTTTGTACCAGTCCTGGGTACTTACCTTTGTACTAGCCCTGGGTACTTACCTATGATATACCTGCACCAGACTCAGGAACTGTTCCACAATAACAGTGTGATCAATTAGGCTGTTGGTGCCTCCGGTGGTAGACAACTTTAATTTTAGATATTGCTAGATGTTCCTTGATTATGTTACTCTGAGATGTTACTCTGAGATGTTACTCTGAGATGTTACTCTGAGATGTTACTCTGAGATGTTACTCTGAGATGTTACTCTGAGATGCTACTCTGAGATGCTACTCTGAGATGCTACTCTGAGATGCTACTCTGAGATGCTACTTGACGTTACATGGAGATGCTACTTGACGTTACATGGAGATGCTACTTGACGTTACATGGAGATGCTACTTGGCGTTACTTTTAGATGTTACTTGATGTTAAAGGGAAGAGCTCCTGATCCAAGGAACTGGAGTTACCACCAGACCTTCACACTTCCCCCCGCCACGTTGACTCTATAACCCCTACGGGTTTACCGCTTCCCCATGAACATAAAAAAACACTATGACAAAAAACCGGCTTTAAAACTTTCTGTTTATATAGATTTTTTTTTTTCGTTTCACGTTGTTTCGTTCTTTTTTTTTTTACGTTGTAAAATTGTCGAAATGTTGCGTTTGTGTCGTTGATGACGCGTCGTTGACGATGCGTCGTTGACGCTGCGTCGTTGACGCTGCGTCGTTGATGACGCGTTCACCCGACGTGGGGGAAGGGAGGGGTAATTTGCGTCTGCCTGACGCTCAGGTGATTACCTCACTTGCAAAGGTGACTCACTGCTCGTTAATGGGCAGGTGTAACACGTGTTTCAGGTGTGCATAGGTGTCATTACAGGTGTTGACACACACACACACAGATCACTGAGTACGACCCTGGTAAGCCAGTTTTAACTTCAAGGTGACGTACTACTGTTTTACAACCCACCACTCAACAGCAGGTGACCAAGACTAGGACAACAACAGCAGTGGTGCTAAAATTCACAGACAAGCACAAATTTTTCCATCGTTTGTAATCAAATTACCTTCAGTTTAAGATCTGTTTGTCTTAGACTTCTCGCTCTTGCAAAGTATACACAGGCGAGAAGTGTATACAATGTATACACAGGCGAGGAGTGTATTCAATGTATACACAGGCAAGGAGTGCATACACAGGCGAGGAGTGTATACAATGTATACACAGGCGAGGAGTGTATTCAATGTATACACAGGCAAGGAGTGCATACACAGGCAGAGTGTATACAATGTATACACAGGCAGAGTGTATTCAATGTATACACAGGCAGGTGTATTAACAATGTATACACAGGCGAGGAGTGTATTCAATGTATACACAGGCGAGGTGTTTACACAATGTATACACAGGCGAGGAGTGTATTCAATGTATACACAGGCGAGAAGTGTATACAATGTATACACAGGCGAGGAGTGTATACAATGTATACACAGGCGAGGAGTGTATACAGTGTATACATTTATCATAGCTCCTCTCCTAGGCCATGCTAAAGTCCCCTTGAAATATGTAATTAAGAAAATGAAATGAATAAGACGATGTAAATAAGTCAGCTTGTCTGACATTTTCCTGGGTTATCCTGGGTATTTTACACCCATGTTAAACTGTGTATGATAATTGTACTTATGTGTACCTGTACCTAAATGAACTTACCATTGTGCGTCATGATGAGTGGACGAGCCGGGAGGGAAGACTCACACCCAGCTCTTGTGTGAGCTCTCACATGCTCTCAAGTACAAGTTCTTGTGTGAGCTCTCACATGCTCTCAAGTACAAGTTCTTGTGTGAGCTCTCACATGCTCTCAAGTACAAGTTCTTGTGTGAGCTCTCACATGCTCTCAAGTACAAGTTCTTGTGTGAGCTCTCACATGCTCTCAAGTACAAGTTCTTGTGTGAGCTCTCACATGCTCTCAAGTACAAGTTCTTGTGTGAGCTCTCACATGCTCTCAAGTACAAGTTCTTGTGTGAGCTCTCACATGCTCTCAAGTACAAGTTCTTGTGTGAGCTCTCACATGCTCTCAAGTACAAGTTCTTGTGTGAGCTCTCACATGCTCTCAAGTACAAGTTCTTGTGTGAGCTCTCACATGCTCTCAAGTACAAGTTCTTGTGTGAGCTCTCACATGCTCTCAAGTACAAGCTCTTGTGTGAGCTCTCACATGCTCTATAGTACAAGTTCTTGTGTGAGCTCTCACATGCTTTCAAGTACAAGTTCTTGTGTGAGCTCTCACATGCTCTCAAGTACAAGCTCTTGTGTGAGCTCTCACATGCTCTCAAGTACAAGCTCTTGTGTGAGCTCTCACATGCTCTATAGTACAAGCTCTTGTGTGAGCTCTCACATACTCTCAAGTACAAGCTCTTGTGTGAGCTCTCACATACTCTCAAGTACAAGCTCTTGTGTGAGCTCTCACATACTCTCAAGTACAAGCTCTTGTGTGAGCTCTCACATACTCTCAAGTACAAGCTCTTGTGTGAGCTCTCACATGCTCTCAAGTACAAGCTCTTGTGTGAGCTCTCACATACTCTCAAGTACCTCCTTGATGCCGGGTAAACAGCCTGGAGACAGTCGAGGGATAGCTGGCTCTCTTTTAACCTTCGTGTGTCTGCCTCTGTTTACAATATCTTAGTTCTCTGTTTATTTGTGTATTTGATTACCTTACCTGCTTGAGTCTGGGATGCTGTTGTCAGTTCATGTCTGTCTGCACGTGCGCACACACACACACACACACACACACACACACACACACACACACACACACAACACTGGAGGAAAGAAGGGTCAGAGGAGACATGATAACGACATACAAAATACTGCGGGGAATTGACAAGGTAGATAGTGACAGGTTGTTCCAGAGAGGGAACACAGAAACAAGGGGACACAACTGGAAGCTGAAGACTCAGATGAGTCAAAGGGATGTTAGGAAGCATTTCTTCAGCCACAGAGTAGTCAGGAAGTGGAATAGTCTAGAGAAAGATATAGTGGAAGCAGGAACCATACATAGTTTTAAGACGAGGTATGATAAAGCTCATGGAGCAGGGAGAGCAGAGACCCAGTAGCGGACAGAGAAGAGGCGGGGCCAGGAGCTGAGTCTCGACCCCTGCAACCACAATTAGGTGAGTACAATTAGGTGAGTACATATATATATATATATATATGTCGTGCCGATTAGGTAAAACTGGTCAATTAGCAAGAACTCATCTAAAATTAAGTCCTTTCTAAAATTTTATCTTATACGTTTAAAGATATATTTTTTTCATTTATGTTAATGTAAGAATTTATAATTTTGTACCAAGAGAAACTTTGAAAACCTACCTAACCTTATTACAACAAGCGCAATTTAATTTAGCCTAACCCAACTAAATATATTTTAGATACGTTAACATTAATTTAATAATAAACAAACACAATGAAATATATTTTTTTCGTTATGTTCAGAATGATTTTGGCGAAATTATTGCATAAACAAATTTTCACTTGTCTTATATGGCAAGAAGAGCGTTGCTATTTAAGCCAAAATCGCAAGTTTTACCTAATCGGCACGATATATATATATATATATATATATATATATATATATATATATATATATATATATATATATATATATAATATATATATATATATCAATGAAACCACGACACAAGTGGTTTTAAATCATTTACCAAACTGCGGCAGGCCAGGGTTAGACCCCACGACACATTGTCCCGCCTCAAGAGACAACACAACGTACATGTCACCTTAGCCATTGGCCTGCCGCAGTTTGGTAAATGATATATGAAGTCGTGACGTAGATGACGTGATAAAACTCTACAAAGAGCGAAACGTTGTCACGCTAAGCACTTGGTCTGCCATGTTTGTTGTCTTCGGTATCCCTGGCAGGACGACGTTTCGATCCAGGATGGATCAGTAGAAATTGGCAATGTCAGGCATTGGAGACTCAAATGGCGGGGCCAGGAGCTAGCACTCAACCCCAGCTAAACTTAACAAAACAAACCATGGAGCTGCAGAATCCCCAAGCAAGATCAAACAAAAACAGATAAGACAGATACAAGGAAAACAAACACAGAAGGAAAAAGATTCTTATCCCAACAGTTTTGTTGCTGTGCTTGTAATCGCCATTACATCACGTAGTCTCTAGAGGTGCCCTCTTGATCCACTTATTGTAGTTTGCTTATTTGTAGTTAAATATACGGTTTTTGTAGTCGAGAGTGAGATGTTGCACATGTGTCTAATTTCTCGTAGTGATAGGAGTGTGTTTTGAGTGTTGCCTCTGAATTAGAACTGCTGTAGGCGTTCATCTGGTTACCTTTAACACACCCTATCAGGAAGACATGGTGGAGGAGCTGAGTACAGATATGTTCGTCCGTCAGTGTAACGACACCTACGAAATACAGTTTCCTTAATTGTTTCTTCTCACGGCACCAGGTCCAACAACATCTGCAACACTGTTTTGCATCACTGAGTTTGCCTTGCTTGCGGTCATCTGTTCTTGTGTCTCGTTCCCTTTTGTTTTACTGTGAAATTGTATTTCTTGCACTCATGTACTCGCCTAGTTGTGGTTGCAGGGGTCGCTTCACAGCTCTTAGCCCCGTTCTTGTGTTGTGTTGCATATGTGTTTCTTTTCGTCTTGCTGTGTGAGGGTTTCTGAAATCCTCCCTGTGTTGTTTTGTCTGTGTTTTGTCCAGTATTTGTCTTATTTCTTCAGTCTCCCAACTCTCATATAAGACAGGCAGTTTTCCCCAGCTTCTTCAGTCCAATACAGAGAAGAATGGTGGAAGATGAGGAGGAGTTTGAGGTAATCAGTCCCTCCTGCTCCTCCTTGGTTTCAGGTCCTGTAACTCTGTGTTCCTGAAACAAAGGGAAAATATGGAACAAAATGACTTTAAACTTGAAACACAGAAAATACGAAAGAACTTGAAAACGCAAAACACACTGTAAAACGTATCTTTAAAAAATAAAAATACATTGAAAATTTAAAACCCGAAAATTTAAATACACTTAGAACCAAAATAGGGTGTTTAAAGTACATTGTTTTAATGTTTTTTTTTTTTGTTCACGATTTACACGAAGCTCTTCTAATTTTGTGCAGATTAATTTTGTATCAGCAGTGAGTATTATTGTTTAATTTTGTCATGTGAAATTTAAGTGGATTTGACCTATAAGAAGAATGTCGTGATGGTGAACGTTGTGGTGATGGTGAACGTCGTGATGATGGTGAACGTCGTGATGATGGTGAACGTTGTGGTGGTGGTGGTGAACGTTGTGGTGGTGGTGAACGTTGTGGTGGTGAACGTTGTGGTGGTGAACACCTTCCCAGTTATCCTTCCTGCACTCCCGTGGTCGCACTTGTCAAAGGCTTTTGCAAAGCCAGTGTGTAGTAGTAGATACTAGTTGTCAAAGGCACTTGTTGACAGACACTTGGCCTGATATAATTTTTTGTGGTGTGTGTGTGTGTGTACTTACCTATTTGTGGTTACATGGGTCGATTCACAGCTCCTGGCCCTGGTGTGTCTTCAAGAGCATCCAAGACCGTGTCGTAATGTTTTAGCGATGTGAGAGGCAGGAGCGAAATGTCCTGAACCAGTGTTAACATGGCATGCCTGGCAGTTTGCATTATAGCAACGCCTCCCATATATTGTGTCATTGCACATTTTAGGGTGGATGTATGGGCAGGTCTTAGAATGTCATACTGATTTATTCAAGAGAGAGTAACGGCATTTTCTTGGGTGGTCATACTGACACACACATGGAGTATGTCATACTGACACACACATGGAGTATGTCATACTGACACACACATGGAGTATGTCATCTGAACACATGGATATCATCTGACACACACATGGAGTATGTCATACTGACACACACATGGAGTATGTCATACTGACACACAGAGTATGTCATGACACGAGGGTATGTCATACTGACACACACATGGAGTATGTCATACTGACACACACATGGAGTATGTCATACTGACACACACATGGAGTATGTCATACTGACACACACATGGAGTATGTCATACTGACACACACATGGAGTATGTCATACTGACACACACATGGAGTATGTCATACTGACACATGTATTCACAACCATGGAGTATGTCATACTGACACACACATGGAGTATGTCATACTGACACACACATGGAGTATGTCATACTGACACACACATGGAGTATGTCATACTGACACACACATGGAGTATGTCATACTGACACACACATGGAGTATGTCATACTGACACACACATGGAGTATGTCATCTGACACACACATGAGTATGTCATACTGACACACACATGGAGTATGTCATACTGACACACACATGGAGTATGTCATACTGACACACACATGGAGTATGTCATACTGACACACACATGGAGTATGTCATACTGACACACACATGGAGTATGTCATACTGACACACACATGGAGTATGTCATACTGACACACACATGGAGTATGTCATACTGACACACACATGGAGTATGTCATACTGACACACACATGGAGTATGTCATACTGACACACACATGGAGTATGTCATACTGACACACAGATGGAGTATGCCAGGAAACATAGCCAGCTTTTGTTCCCACTGTTTAATTGGTATATAGCAGAGAGTAGCAGCACACTGTGGATGTAGTGTCTTACTGTTTAAGAAGAGAGAGAGAGAGAGAGAGAGAGAGAGAGAGAGAGAGAGAAGAGAGAGAGAGAGAGAGACTTTCCCTACACATCCTCCTCCTCATTTATTTTCTTTCCCTCCATTTCACCGCACCATCTCCCTGGAGTTCGTCCTTCCCTCCCTCAGTCACCTGCTAGACGTCCTTACTCCTGCAGTGTATTTCCTGGGTACTGACAAGTGTTTAATACACTTGTGCTACACTCCCCTACTCCCCTCCAAACATGTGTACACACACCTGACCTCCAAATACCTTCCTATTCGGTGGTAACACCTGCATATTATTATAATTTTATTATTATTATTATTATTATTATTATTATTACTGCTACTACTACCAGTAATAATAATAATAATAGTACTACTACTACTACTACATAGTAGTCATATCAGGTCTTAGGTACCACTTTAAATTCACAGGTAACATAATTACCTTCATTCAACTAAGTGGTTTATCACTGCACTGACTCGCCACTACCTACACACCACTGATCCAACCACTGGTAATACACACACCACTGATCCAACCACTGGTAATACACACACCACTGATCCAACCACTGGTAATACACACACCACTGATCCAACCACTGGTAATAAACACACCACTGATCCAACCACTGGTAATAAACACACCACTGATCCAACCACTGGTAATAAACACACCACTGATCCAACCACTGGTAATAAACACACCACTGATCCAACCACTGGTAATACACACACCACTGATCCAACCACTGGTAATAAACACACCACTGATCCAACCACTGGTAATAAACACACCACTGATCCAACCACTGGTAATAAACACACCACTGATCCAACCACTGGTAATACACACACCACTGATCCAACCACTGGTAATAAACACACCACTGATCCAACCACTGGTAATACACACACCACTGATCCAACCACTGGTAATAAACACACCACTGATCCAACCACTGGTAATAAGGACTTATGACGTAGA
Source organism: Cherax destructor (assembly GCA_009830355.1). Lineage (NCBI taxonomy): Eukaryota > Metazoa > Arthropoda > Malacostraca > Decapoda > Parastacidae > Cherax > Cherax destructor. The sequence goes on from WNWK01000483.1 coordinate 140,299, forward strand.
AAAGGAGTTAAAAAAATAAACGAAATGCAAACATTGAGGCATTTTATTGGGAACGTTTTGATCCTGGGACTTTGGTCACTCTTCACCTTGCAGTAAGTAGGTACCTGGGTGTTAGTGGACTGGTGTGAGTCGCATCCTGGGACAAAACTGACTTAATTTGCCCCGAAATGCTCTGTATAACAAGCGGCTTTCTATATAGTAGTATGTCATTGATGTCAGCTATGGTCTGTACAACATGACTCACGAAATCGTAATGACACGATTGCAAACAAACCATACCACGGGTGGGGTTCGAACCCGCGGTTATTATTATTATTATTATTATACAGGAAGACGAGATTAAATAGTGAAGAAGGTGAAGGCTCGTGATCCGGAGTCTGCTGAGATCTGGCTCTGACTGACTCATCTTTTCGCTGTACTCAACACGGTCTTCTTCCATACAGTACCGACAAGGTGATGAATTAGACACGTATACAACATCTGGGTAAATGAGACACTTGCGTAACATTCGGGGATATTTATTCTGGAAAGGTTTCGCCAGCCAGTGGCTTCTTCAGTCCGGTGCAGAGAAAGGTGGTAGATGAGGAGTAAGTTGAGGTAGTCAGTCCCTTAGATACGGCCAGGAAAACTCAGCTGTTGTCTAATGCATGAAACTTTTCAACACTAGTATAATACTGACTGCTCATAATAAACTAGGACAATCGAGTCAATACTCATAGTAACTACGACAAACCTTAACATAACATAAGAAAGGAGGAACATTGCAGCAGGCCTATTGGCCCATCCTCGCAGGTCCTTCTCAAACCCAAACCCACTGTTAACAGAGGATCCTTTTAATACGTTTCGCCCAGTCTCTTGAGTCCCACTCGTCGGCTTTTACTGGTATCTACCGAGCTACGCAAAGGTAGGTACGGAACCGCGATTCGTCTAAGAGGGAGGACATACTTGCCAGTACCGAGGGAGGGACACAGGTGACAGATGGCCTTGTGTATTGTACATACAATGGTATACTGCAAACATAATGGTCCTCTGCACACACAATGGTGTATTGCGCATGCAACGGTGCGCTGCACATGCAGTGGTTCACTACAGAATTCATGATTTAAGTCGCTAAATATTGATTTTTATAGTAGTAACAACGAGTAATAACACAATACACAAATAACCCGCGCACAGGAGAGAGGAACTTACGACGACGCTTTGGTCCGACTTGGACCATTTACAAAGTCACACTAACACAAAAGAGTGTGTGAGCCAGTATATATAGGCGGGGGAGACAGGGACGGGACCAAGAGAGGAAGAAGAAGTAGTGGTAAGATTGGTAAAGTAATAGTGGTAGTAGAAAGTAGGGAAAGTAGTTTAATGGCAGAAGAGAGAAATGGGAGTCAAGGGTGAAGGGAGGCAATAGTAATGGTAGTAGTAATAGTAGTAGAGGTGCAATGTGTGTGGTATCTTTCTGAATTCACGCAGCAACGAGCAGGGAATAATGGTTCAGTTACATGCCTAGTGGAAGCGCTGTACTACTAGACGTCACCCAGTATTTTTTTTAACGTGCACAGTCTTCCACCGAGGCACGGCGACCAGAAAAAAATTCCACCGACACACATTCATTGTCATGCAGGAAGCGTAGTGCAGACTTCACAGTTCACATGCTCCTCTGAACTGGAACGTTGTCAACCCACCTCCAGGACTCGAGTCTGGCTAACTGGTTTTCCCTGAATCCCTTGCTCACACTCCAACAGCACGTCAAGTCATAACCACTTACCTCCACTCCTATCTAGTGCGCTCATACAGGCCTGTTGAATGTTCAAGCCCATAGATATTGAAACCTCCTTTACCCCCTCCTTCCATCCTTCCCTGGGATGGCTCCTACCCCTCCTTCCATCCACCCCAGATTTATACACCATTCTAGCCATTATATTTTGTTCCATCCTCTCTAAATGTCCAGACCACTTCAACAACCACTCCTCAGCCCTCTGGATAATACTTTTTTTGGTAACCCAGCATATTCTAATCTCCATACTCCGAATTCTTTGCATAATATTCACACCACACATTATTCTCAAACACGACATCTCCAAAGCCTTCAGCCTCCACCTTGCTGCAACCTTTAAAACCCATGCCTCACACCCATACAACAGTGTTGGTACCCCTATACGCTGGTACACAGTCTTGTCTCCACAGATGTCTCAATGCACCATCCATCTTTTTCCCTTCGTCAGTTCTATGGTTCACCTCATTGTCCATAGACCCGTATGTCTACAAGTCCACTTCCAGACATCTGAACATATTTACATTGTTGTTGTTGCTGTTGTTGCTTCTGTTGCTGTTGTGGCTGTTGTTGTTTATGTTGTTATTACTCCTGCTGCTGCTGTTATTATGGAGAAGCGCTAAACCCAAAGAGGTCACACAGCGCCTGGGAAAAAAAAGGGATGCAAGTCCGGTTCTATCTCTGACATGGGGGGGGGGGAACCAGGTTCAATCCGAGGAAGGGGAGGGAGGAGAGAGGGCAAGGGCAGAATAGCTCAACTTCCACGGATCAAAAGCCCCCCTCTCCCCCTTTTACCAACACGAAAGAATTTCAAGAACTGGCAACATTTCCTGTGAGTTACCATATATGTTTCTCTCGTTAATACGCTAATTTAATATGGAATATGATCTTATACATGTGAATGAAAGTGAATGTTGTTGCATGTTTATATACATTATTTTCCAGGTATAAACACTGCTGGTATAAATAAAAACAAATGTGTATGTCTGCATTTTATCAGATAAAGTGTCCATCACTTTACTGGCATTTCCTGTCTAGTAGTAAAGTTCTTGTGGATAAGAAATTATTATTATTATTATTATTATTATTACATAGATTATTACTATTTAGCAAGTATAAAAGATCAAAGTGACTTATTTATGGAAAAGCGCTAAAGCAGTAGGGGGAGGGGGGGCTCACAGCGCCTTTGTGACTGAAGGTAATCACGGGGGGAAGGGAGAGGAATGGGAGTTAGCTCAAATTCCGTGGATCTAGAATTCTCGTACCAAACGTGTATGGAACGTATGTGTGTACGTATGTACGCGTGGCTGGAGCAGCGTGGAACAGCTGACTTAGTAGCGTTCAGTCCGCGTCTCTGCGCTATCAGCGAGGCTCACGCCCCCTTTTCTCCATGATATTAGCTGTTTAGCTGCTCGCTAGCAGGTATGTGGCTCCCTCTCGCCCTCAGGGGTGGTTGTTAGCGTGTCAGGGGTAGTTTAGTGGGTTGTGGAGGTGGTTACACACACAGGAGGAAGCCAGTTACTGTTGCACCACACCAGGAGGCAGCCTGGCGCATTCCACCACATTTATTATTTATACGGTGATTTTTTTTATTATTGTAAATAAAGCCGGACCCCAATGGAAATATGTCACTTTTGACTTTTTTTGGAGGTTATCCTAAGTAATTTACACATATGTTATGCAAAACAACCATAGGGGGTAATTGAATAATAGCTCTAAGCCTTTCGTATTGCATTCAACACATTATTCAAGCTAGAGTTGTTTTCTTGAACGAATCTACCTGGACTTCCTTACTCATTTTATGTACCATTGCAAGCTCCTGAGGATGTGTTGATTGCAACACGAAAGGCTTAGAGCTATCATTTAACTTCCCCCCCCTGCTGTATAACCCTTGTGGTTTAGCGCTTCTTTTGATTATAATAATAATTAACTCCCCCCCCCGTGGTTGCTTTGCATCATATATAGCTTGTTCGCGATTATTGCATATGTTACTATGTATGATAATTGCATTTATGTGTACCTGTGCCTAAATAAACTTTAACTTACTAAAATTCAATTATAGAATGGCCTTAAAATACTGAATTATGCCTTTCCTTACTCATAGTATATCTTTTATTGTAACTGATTTTCGCATAGTTACTTAGCTGTTTTAACTTTCAAGGTTTAAATAATAATATATTACAAAAATAACAATGGAAATAAGTCACTTTGACTTTTTTGGGGGGAGTTATCCTGGGTAATTTACACTATGCATGATAATTGTACTTATGTATACATGTACCTAAATATACTTACTCAGTTGTCTTCAGTGAGTAATTTGGAGTCACATTAACAGACCTTGACTAGCATCCCCCTTTTTCCTCTGATGAAAACAAATACAAATACAATTTTTTGTTTCTTTGTGTAGGCACGAAATAACCCCAATGGAAATAAGTCAGTTTGATTTTTTTGGGGTATCCGAGGTAATTTACACATGTTACAAGGTAAGATAAGATTTTGTTGGAATTTTTAACCCCGGAGGGTTAGCCACCCAGGATAACCCAAGAAAGTCAGTGCGTCATCGAGGACTGTCTGTCTTATTTCCATTGTGGTCCTTAAATCTTGTCCCCCAGGATGCCACCTACACCAGTCCACTGACACCCAGGTAACCTACTTGTTTGCTAGGTAAACAGGGACAATAGGTGTAAGGAAAACATGCCCTCTGTTTCCACCCGGGCGGGGATTGAACCACAGAACTCAGTGTGTGAGGCGAGAGCGTTGCCAACCTGACCACGGGTGTGATGGCTGTACTTCCCTCCCTTTTGGTGTCGACGTTTCTTCCCCAGCTTAATTAATTGCAACTAATAAATATAATAAAAACTTATTTTCTATATTAAAAGCTCAATAAAACTGTAACAAGTGAACTACTGAAATGTTATGTTAAATTAAGCTAAGTCTACATAATATACAATGCCTATAAAATATGTGTGGCCTCAAAACCAATGTGAAAAAAAAACATACGAATAAATAAATACAAAAAACTTGTATCTTATCTCATGAAACGTTCTGGTAGTCGAATGCGCCGGTTTTTGGCGTAACCTCGATAGTACAACACCCATCATTTTTTTCTTTGTCATTCGCGCGTTATAACGAAAATTTATACTTTCCTGGGTTATTATAAGGCAAATTCGATACCCAAGCATGAAATTTATATATTAAAACGGATGGATAAGAAATTTGTTGTTGGAAATATCCAGGGGTGGTACTTTGTTTTGACGACACCTCCCCTCTAGGAGGGGCAGGGAGGGTTGGTGGCAGGGGCAGGAGAGGACGCCAGGGAGGAAGGACGACACCAGGGAGGATAGGATGGCACATGGAGAGAAGGAGTAAGAAACATGGATGGAAATAGGAAGGCAGGACGGAGGGAAGGTGGAAGATGGACGCCTGGAGGAAGATGGACGCAAGGTGGACGCCTAGAGGAAGGTGGGCGCCCGGAGGAAGGCGGACGCCAGGAGGAAGATGGATGCCTGGAGGAAGATGGACGTCTGGAGGAAGGTAGACGCCTGGAGGAAGATGGACGCCTGAAGGAAGATGGACGCCAGGAGGACGGTGGATGCCTGGAGGAAGATGGACGCCTGGAGGAAGGCGGACGCCAGGAGGAAGATGGATGCCTGGAGGAAGATGGACATCTGGAGGAAGGTAGACGCCTGGAGGAAGATGGACGCCTGGAGGAAGATGGACGCCTGGAGGAAGATGGATGCATGGAGAAAGATGGACGCCGGGAGAAAGATGGACGCCTGGAGGAAGGTGGACGCCTGGAGGAAGATGGACGCCTGGGGGAAGATAGACGCCTGGAGGAAGATGGATGCATGGAGAAAGATGGACGCCGGGAGAAAGATGGACGCCGGGAGAAAGATGGACGCCTGGAGGAAGGTGGACGCCTGGAGGAAGATGGGCGCCTGGAGGAAGATGGACGCCTGGAGGAAGATGGACGCCTGGAGGAAGATGGATGCCTGGAGAAAGATGGACGCCTGAAGGAAGATGGACGCCTAGATGAATATGTATGCATGGAGGAAGGTGCACGCCAAGAGGAAGATGGACGCCAGAAGGAAGATGGACGCCAGAAGGAAGATGGACGCCAGAAGGAAGATGGACGCCTGGAGAGAAAAGGAACGACGCCAGGAGGGGTGACGCCTACCTAGGGTAACGTCAGGAAGTCACCGCCCCCGCGGCCCAGACCAAGGCTCCAGGTTTGTGACCTGATCGATCAGACTGTTAGTGCTGGCCGCCCATCAGTCCAATATATGCACCACAACCTGGCTGATCAGGAACTGTTTTGAAAAACCTGTCTAGTTTCCTCTTGAAGACAACTAGGAGTTTGTTGGTAATCACCTTTATGCATGAAGGGAGGGTGTTGAAGAGTAGTGGTCCCTTAACACTTATTGAGTGCTCTCTCAGTGTACTCGTCGCTTCCCTGCTTTTCCTCGGAGATATCCTGCACCGTCTGCCAAGCCTATTGTGTTAACAAGTAGTAATTTCGGTGCGCAAGTTCGATACCAATGCTCCAATATCTTCTAAGTGTAGATTATGAAGTATCTTTCTCGCCTACATTCTACGGAGTACAGTTCAAATGACTCAAGCAGTCTCAGTTATTTAGGTGTTTGACTCAGCTTATGTGAACTGTAAAGGTTCTCTACATTTTTTCAGAAAGCTCAGCAATTTCACCTGACTTGAAGGTTGCCATTAGTAGACAGCAATAAATACTCCGGCCTAGAGAGAACGAGTGAACTGAAGAGTATCATTGGGTTGGCATCTCTTGTTTTGAAAGTTCTAGTTACCCAGCCTCCCATTTTTCATGCAGTTTCGATAATAACATTGTTGTGCTTCTTGAACGCGAGATCTAATGACATTATTACTTCCAGGTTTCTAACATTACTTACCTTCTATTGAGTGGTTTGAGTTTGACTTGTACTCTGATCTTGTTTTTATTTCCTCCATCCTTCCATTGCCTAATAACTGAAATTTGTCCTCACTGAACATCATATTTTTGTCAGTGGCCCACTGGAAGACTTGGTTCATAACAGTGGTCCACTGGAAGACTTGGTTTATAACAGTGGCCCACTGGAAGACTTGGTTTATAACAGTGGTCCACTGGAAGACTTGGTTCATAACAGTGGCCCACTGGAAGACTTGGTTTATAACAGTGGTCCACTGGAAGACTTGGTTCATAACAGTGGTCCACTGGAAGACTTGGTTCATAACAGTGGCCCACTGGAAGACTTGGTTTATAACAGTGGTCCACTGGAAGACTTGGTTTATAACAGTGGTCCACTGGAAGACTTGGTTCATAACAGTGGCCCACTGGAAGACTTGGTTCATAACAGTGACCCACTGGAAGACTTGGTTCATAACAGTGGCCCACTGGAAGACTTGGTTCATAACAGTGGCCCACTGGAAGACTTGGTTCATAACAGTGGCCCACTGGAAGACTTGGTTCATAACAGTTGCCCACTTTAAGACTTGGTTTATAACAGTGGTCCACTGGAAGACTTGGTTCATAACAGTGACCCACTGGAAGACTTGGTTCATAACAGTGGCCCACTGGAAGACTTGGTTTATAACAGTGGCCCACTGGAAGACTTGGTTCATAACAGTGGCCCACTGGAAGACATGGTTTATAACAGTGGTCCACTGGAAGACTTGGTTCATAACAGTGGCCCACTGGAAGACTTGGTTCATAACAGTGGCCCACTGGAAGACTTGGTTCATAACAGTGGCCCACTGGAAGACTTGGTTCATAACAGTGGCCCACTGGAAGACTTGGTTCATAACAGTGGCCCACTGGAAGACTTGGTTCATAACAGTGACCCACTGGAAGACTTGGTTCATAACAGTGGCCCACTGGAAGACTTGGTTCATAACAGTGACCCACTGGAAGACTTGGTTCATAACAGTGGCCCACTGGAAGACTTGGTTCATAACAGTGGCCCACTGGAAGACTTGGTTCATAACAGTGACCCACTGGAAGACTTGGTTCATAACAGTGGCCCACTGGAAGACTTGGTTCATAACAGTGACCCACTGGAAGACTTGGTTCATAACAGTGACCCACTGGAAGACTTGGTTCATAACAGTGACCCACTGGAAGACTTGGTTTATAACAGTGGCCCACTGGAAGACTTGGTTTATAACAGTGGTCCACTGGAAGACTTGGTTTATAACAGTGGCCCACTGAAGACTTGGTTTATAACAGTGACCCACTGGAAGACTTGGTTTATAACAGTGACCCACTGGAAGACTTGGTTCATAACAGTGGCCCACTGGAAGACTTGGTTCATAACAGTGGCCCACTGGAAGACTTGGTTCATAACAGTGACCCACTGGAAGACTTGGTTTATAACAGTGGCCCACTGGAAGACTTGGTTCATAACAGTGACCCACTGGAAGACTTGGTTCATAACAGTGACCCACTGGAAGACTTGGTTCATAACAGTGACCCACTGGAAGACTTGGTTCATAACAGTGGTCCACTGGAAGACTTGGTTCATAACAGTGGTCCACTGGAAGACTTGGTTCATAACAGTGACCCACTGGAAGACTTAGTTCATAACAGTGACCCACTGGAAGACTTGGTTTATAACAGTGGCCCACTGGAAGACTTGGTTCATAACAGTGACCCACTGGAAGACTTGGTTTATAACAGTGGCCCACTGGAAGACTTGGTTCATAACAGTGACCCACTAGAAGACTTGGTTCATAACAGTGACCCACTGGAAGACTTGGTTCATAACAGTGACCCACTGGAAGACTTGGTTCATAACAGTGGTCCACTGGAAGACTTGGTTCATAACAGTGGTCCACTGGAAGACTTGGTTCATAACAGTGACCCACTGGAAGACTTGGTTCATAACAGTGGTCCACTGGAAGACTTGGTTCATAACAGTGACCCACTGGAAGACTTGGTTCATAACAGTGACCCACTGGAAGACTTGGTTCATAACAGTGGTCCACTGGAAGACTTGGTTCATAACAGTGACCCACTGGAAGACTTGGTTCATAACAGTGGCCCACTGGAAGACTTGGTTCATAACAGTGGCCCACTGGAAGACTTGGTTCATAACAGTGACCCACTGGAAGACTTGGTTTATAACAGTGACCCACTGGAAGACTTGGTTCATAACAGTGGTCCACTGGAAGACTTGGTTCATAACAGTGGCCCACTGGAAGACTTGGTTCATAACAGTGGCCCACTGGAAGACTTGGTTCATAACAGTGGCCCACTGGAAGACTTGGTTCATAACAGTGGTCCACTGGAAGACTTGGTTTATAACAGTGGCCCACTGGAAGACTTGGTTCATAACAGTGGTCCACTGGAAGACTTGGTTCATAACAGTGGTACACTGGAAGATTTGGTTCATAACAGTGGCCCACTGGAAGACTTAGTTCATAAGTGGCCCACTGGAAGACTTGGTTCATAACAGTGGCCCACTGGAAGACTTGGTTCATAACAGTGGCCCACTGGAAGACTTAGTTCATAAGTGGCCCACTGGAAGACTTGGTTCATAACAGTGGCCCACTGGAAGACTTGGTTCATAACAGTGGCCCACTGGAAGACTTAGTTCATAAGTGGCCCACTGAAGACTTGGTTCATAACAGTGGTACACTGGAAGACTTGGTTCATAACAGTGGCCCACTGGAAGACTTGGTTCATAACAGTGGTACACTGGAAGATTTGGTTCATAACAGTGGCCCACTGGAAGACTTGGTTCATAACAGTGGCCCACTGGAAGACTTGGTTCATAACAGTGGTACACTGGAAGATTTGGTTCATAACAGTGGTCCACTGGAAGACTTGGTTCATAACAGTGGCCCACTGGAAGACTTGGTTCATAACAGTGGTCCACTGGAAGACTTGGTTTGTATCACTGGTCCACTGGAAGACTTGGTTTATAACAGTGGCCCACTGGAAGACTTGGTTTGTATCACTGGTCCACTGGAAGACTTGGTTTGTATGACTGGTCCACTGGAAGACTTGGTTTGTATGACTGGTCCACTGGAAGACTTGGTTTGTATCACTGGTCCACTGGAAGACTTGGTTTATATAAGCTTGGTAGTTCACTGTCTTCTATGGATAACACTTTCATTCAGATTATAGTATCGTCTGTAAAGGATGGTACAGTGCTATGATTTATGTCCCTGTCTATGTCAGAAATGAGGAAGAGAAGTGGGGCGAGTACCGTGCCTTGGGGGAGAACTTGTCACTGTAGCAGGCCCTGTTTTCACTGTTCACTGTTACTCTTTGGGTTCTATTTGTGAGGAGGTAAAAGTTCCTCTGCCCAGCTTACAGTTTTTCCCCTTTCACGCATTTTGTGAGCAGTTATTCAATGGTCGCATTTGTCAAAGGCTTTTGCAAAGTCGGTTCATACTAACATCTGCGTTTTGTTTGTCTTCAAGAATGTCCAAGTTCCAAGACCATGTCGTAATGGTCGACCAGTTGAGAAAGGCAAGAGTGATCTGTTCTGAACCCAAAATGACCTGGGTTGTGCAACTGCTGCGATTCCATGTGATTGGTAATCTCGTTTCTAAAAAAACTTTCAAGATCTTGATAATGGGGATGTCAGGGCTATTGGTCCGTAGTTGTTTGCCATTGTTTTACCATTACCTTTGTGGAGTGGGGCAATATCAGACTAGGCAGAGGGGGGACGTCTGGAGGGATGACACCTGGAGGGAGGGAGGACGCTGGAGGGAAGGAGGAGTATGCTTGGAGGAGCGCCAGGAGGGAGAATGTGTGGAGGGAGTTTGTGGGAATTTTAACTGTCAAAAGCAACCTACTACAGCGTTAGTCTATAATTATTACAAGGTAGATCCCCTCAAGGGGGGTTCTTGTTGGTGAGGGGTTCTTAATCCAAGGATCAAATTGGATTGATGAACTAGACACGTGTACATTTGGGTATCTATTGTAGACGTTTCGCCATACAGTAGCTTTATCAATACAAATTCAAGGACATAATCAGTCTCAGCCTGGAGTCGATATGTGTTCAGTCCACCATTTTCAAGACTGATGTACTGAACACCGACCCCCAGGCTGAGGGACTGATTGCCTCAAACTTTTTCTCATCCTCCACCATTCTTATGTATTCATTATTTTCTAAATAAGACAAGGGAATGGGTGGATATACTACATGAGGGAGGGAATGGGATTTACAGTCTATGGTAGCGAGCAAGCCGAGAAAAAATGTTTTATTCACAGTATTAATCCAGGATAACCCAAGAAAGCCAAACAACCTTCCCCAGGATGTAACCCATAATAGTTAACGAACTTCTATATATATGTTTATTGCTAAGTAATAGGGACAGGAGGTGATAAAAGGGGGAATAGTTTGGAGGATGTGGAGTAAGAAGGGTATTGGGGACACAGAAAATAATTTGTTAACAGAATTGGATATATTAGCAGTGTGGTGCTGCCCTATTCTGTGTAATAATATTTACACAGTGGGAGCAAAAACTAGCTATGTTTTTCTGTCATATTCCATCACGCAAGACGGGACTCATAAAAGGTGTTGAAATCTGTCAGCATTAGCTGGGAGACTTCAGCGGAACAATGAGGATATCGTCAAGCATTTCAGCAAGGCTTCATCAGCTACAGGAGCTTCTAAGGTTTCCTTCAGCATTGCTGAAGGAGAGTATCCTGAGAGGACGGGGGAGGGGTCTAAAGTAAGAGAGTGTAGTCTGGTGTTGGAAGGTGTGGGAGGAGGTTCTGGAGTGAGGTAGTTTTCTTGGGATGGGGTTTGAGTGAGAGTCGTAGGGAAAAGGAATGAATTGATATGAGGTTATCTTAGGTAAGATTTGTCGGGAAACAAGAGTAGTGTTTCATGAAGCGCAGCTGGAGCTTTTGGTCATCTGACCGAGGCCTTTCACTGGCGTATCCTACCACCCCCTTTAAAAATTAAAGTTGTAATTATAGCCATTGCTAGATATTAGTAAAGTGAGGGATAGTAATATTTAGTAGGTTTTAAGTGATGAAATTTAAGTCTATGGAGTCTAGAGTAAGGAAATAAACATCCCCCCCCTTCCTCAAACAAGTATATAATGCTAATAATACTCTTTATTTCTACAAGTACATGTACAAGGTATACATGCCTAGCTGACATCAATGACACTACTATATAGAAAGCCCCCTTGTTATGTAGATCATTTCGAACAAATTAGGTCAGTTTTGCCCCCAGGATGCGACCCACACCAGTCGACTAACACCCAGGTACCTGTTTTACTGAGGTGAACATGGACAGCAGGTGTCTTAAGGAAACGTGTCCTAATCTACCTGGAGTCTACCTGGAGAGAATTCCAGGGGTCAACGCCCCCGCGGCCCGGTCTGTGACCAGGCCTCTTGTTGGACCAGAGCCTGATCAACCAGGCTGTTACTGCTGGCCGCACGCAGTCCAACGTACGAACCACAGCCCGGCTGATCAGGTACCGACTTGAGGTGCCTGTCCAGTGCCTGCTTGAAGACAGCCAGGGGCTTGTTGGTAATCCCCCTGATGTATGCTGGGAGGCAGTTGAACAATCTTGGGCCCTCACACTTATTGTGTTGTCCCTCAACGTGCTAGTGGCACCCTGCTCTTCATTGGGGGAATGTTACATCGCCTGCCGAGTCTTTTGCTTTCGACGGAGTGATTTTTGTGTGCAAGTTTGGTACTAAGCCCTCGAGAATCTTCCATGTGTATATAATAATGTATCTCTCCCGCCTGCGTTCTAGAGAGTACAGGTTTAGGAACTTCAAGCGTTCCCAGTAGTTGAGGTGGTTTATCGCACTTATGCGTGCGGTGAAGGTTCTCTGCACATTTTCAAGGTCAGCAATTTCACCCGCCTTGAAAGGTGCAGTTAGTGTGCAGCAATATTCCAGCCTAGATAGAACAAGCGATCTGTAAAGTGTCAACATGGGCTTGGCATCCCTGGTTTTGAAGGTTCTCATTATCCATCCTGTCATTTTTCGAGCAGATGCAATTGCTACATTGTTATGGTCCTTGAAGGTGAGATCCTCTGACATGATCACTCCCAGGTCTTTGACATTAGTTTTTCGCTCTATTGTGTGGTTGGAATTAGTTTTGTACTCCGATGAGATTTTAATTTCTTCACGTTTTCCGTATCTGAGTAATTGAAATTTCTCATCATTGAACTTCATATTGTTTTCTGCAGCCCATTTAAAGATTTGGTTTATGTCTGCTTGGAGTCTTGCAGTGTCTTCAACGGTGGACACTGTCATACAGATTCGGGTGTCATCTGCAAAGGAAGACACAGCACTGTGGCTTATATCCCTGTCAATGTCTGATATGAGGATGAGGAATAGGATGGGAGCAAGTACGTACTGTGCCTTGTGGAACAGAGCTTTTCACAGTAGCTGCCTCAGACTTTACTCTGTTGACTACTACTCTTTGTGTTCTACGTGTTAGGAAATTATAAATCCATCTACCAACTTTTCCTGTTATTCCTTTATCACGCATTTTGTGTGCTATTACACCATGGTCACACTTGTCAAAGGCTTTTGCAAAATCTGTGTATATAACATCTGCATTCTGTTTATCTTCTAGAGCATCCAGGACCTTGTCGTAGTGGTCCAGTAGTTGGGACAGACAGGAGCGGCCTGCTCTAAACCCATGCTGTCCTGGGTTGTGCAATTTATGGGTATCAAGATGGGTGGCGATCTTGCTTCTTAGAACCCTTTCAGGGATCGACCCCCTCACTTCAGTGTGAGCTGAGTGCGCTACCAATCGAGCTACCTGCCTACCTGGAGTCTACCTGGAGAGTATTCCGGGGATCAACGCCCCCGCGGCCCGGTCCATGATTAGGCCTCCTGGTGGATCATTATTTGGGACACCTAGCTCAAATAATGAACAGCTTGGGATGACTATTAATGTATACGTTGCTTTTTTATAAATTATTTGTGTCAACCACGAGAAATATGACAGGACTTGAGTCCTGGAGGTGGGAGTTACTGTGCCAGCACTCTGAAAGAGGGGTGAGGATGTTGCAGTTCAGAGAGTTACCTGAACTGTGATGTCAGCGCACTTATGGCAAGACAGTGATTAAATGAATGATTGTGAATGTTTTTTTTTGTGGGTCGCTCTACCTCAGTTGACATGATATTGTTAAATATCTTCGGCTGTTTCAAAACCCAGGTACCATTATGGTACTATTACAATTACAGTATCTTTACGGGCGTCACTATCTTTATAATGTCTGTAGCTGTCTTGGCATCTATGCCTTATTTCTTATCTACGTTTACCACTCAATCTGACCTTATTTACCTGGAGGGTGTTCCGGGGGTCAAAGCCCCCGAGATCCAGTCCTTGACCAGGCCTCACGGTGGATCAGGACCTGATCAACCAGGCTGTTGCTGCTATCCACACGTAGTCCAACGTATGAATCACAGCCCGACTGATCGGGTACTGACTTTCCTCCATATTTTGTATATCATTATCATGTATCCCCTGGTCCTCCTTTTTCTCAGCATTGAATTACCATCTAATCGCATGAGAGAGAACATGTTTACCTGGCAGCTGCATTTATGATATTCAACCATTTATTATGAAGCTAAATAAGTACTGCATATACGTAGTATTTTTTCTTCAGTTCTTGTTGCTAAATGAGCCGTAATGAGAAAGTTCACTCAGCTCAAACATTGAGGTCCATGGTTCGATCCCCGGTACGGGTGTAAACATTAGGAAGTGCTTCCTTAAGACACCCGCTGTCCATGTTCACCTAGCAATAAGTAGGTACCTGGGTGTTAGTTGACTGATGTGGGTCGCATCCTGGGGGACAAAGTAACCCGGTATAGGTATAAGGTATAGGTATATCAACCACCTAAGTTGCCCGAAATGCTCTGCATAACCAGGGGCTTTTTATGTAGTATGTCATTGATGTTAGTTATGGTCTGTATAAGTTGCATCATGTA